>KN837081.1:1747200-1757773 GCA_000827215.1 Sphaerobolus stellatus SS14
CTGGTTCAAATTAGATAATTCAAACTATTATCCTCTCACTTAAAAGGCCATATAATTCAAAATTTGATATAAATATCACTCCAATAAAAACCATAATACAACCAGGTCTGTGACACTTTTCCTTAACATTTCATTTGGGGTAAATAACAAGGTGTCTCCAGTGTAAATGCATGCCAGAGTTATTTTTGAGAAAATTGTGTGATTTCTGCTTCAATCTAGATAAACAGCTCTCTGGCTCTTTTCTCAAATGTTTTCATTAGTCTATTCCTACATTTTCCACACCTGCCGGAGAGATGCTGAAAGTTACATCACACTGGTGGGGATTACCTTGGGGCTAATTTCTGTGACAAAGTGTGACCCAGTTAAGTGCACAACTTCTACCTCAAAAGTGTGGAAGGCTGCAGCATTGCTAGCAGGATTAACTATCAATAGTTTAAAGCTATGGTCCGAATATATTACTCTAAGGTATATCTGTGTGAAATACCTATAGCAATTTGCTTGTTTATTCAGCCAGTGGCAGTCAAAAACCATGTGTGCGCAACTTCTTGTGGTGGGATGGTAGTCAAATATGCATGAGAATATAGAATACAGTATCCTGATGGCCAGAGGAAAGCTTGCCATGAATGCAGGATTACCTTGTGAATTACAAAGAGTCCATGAGCTCTCTGAGGCAGTGATCACTTGGCAAACTAAAGGATGGATCAACCATTTAGGACAATGACAAAAATTTGTGTACATACCTGAGTTAATGTCCTACCCTAGTATCCATTTCAGATGAGGGAATAAACAGTGGAATAGTCTCAAGTGATTTTGGACATTTAATGTGTGTTTGACATTCCCAATATCAGCCTTTCATCCTCAAGACTTAAGCTTGGCATTGCAGAAACAATTGAATAAGATATCAAGAAGAGGCCATAGCAGGCTTTAATCAACCTGTGAAATTGTGAGATTTGCCAATGAAAAGCACAACAACTTACCATGGAGGGTAGCTTCATTGAGCCAGATGCAGACCTTCTGACTTGATCCATCCAATATGAGGAGATGTTTGTTAAACATTGTAAAGATATATGAAAACCTCCATCTCTGTAGGTGCTTCACTAAACTGTACCTTGAGGAGGATGAAAGAAAGCTGTGGCATGACAAGATGGACATCATGAATCCACATTGGGACTCAGGAGATATGTTTGATATAAGCTGCCTGGATGCCTGTAAGATACATAGCAATGTTGACTTAGATAAGAGGAAGGGAGACATACAGCAGAGGAAGGTCCTCTGTGTCCACAGCACAATGTCACTGCACATTGGGACATTGTGCACTCTTGGCAACACTGTCTTTGCATAACCTATTTCTCTCCATTTTTGAGTATATCCATACTTTCATATTTCCACCTCCTATTCATTGCATTGCTGACATACTAGACAGTGCAACCATTGCAAAGCTCAACCTTCTTCATGTCTGAATCATCTTCCTAGAGTCTCTGGGCTAAAAATCCCATACATATACAACCTATCAGATACAAACTTGGTTAGTCACACACTGAGATGTTCTAATATGAATGTAATACTTACATGAATCCATATATCTCAATATTTCAAGAGAACAATCACTCAGACCTCAAGCTTGTACACAGGCTGATTCAGACTGATGGGTTTGATTGCAGGGGTGGGCTGCTCCTATGGCAAATATGGATCCTGAAGGCATTGAGAGGATGTAGTCAGAAATATCAGATGAGGGGCATTGGTCTGTTTTGTCACTTTTGATGGCAGCTTTGCAAGACAGTGCTGCAAGAATGAGTGACTTTGTCCTTGTGAGGTTATCAGGACAGTGCTCTTCTACCTGCCATCTATTGCCATCCAGGCCCACTGCCTCGGGGAATCCGTTCAGTGAGAATGAGACCTCTGAGAATCTGTCACCATTTACATCACATTTTGACTCACATTCACCCAACCCAATCTACTTAGCTGCCTCCATTTAGCCGGGCAATGTCAAGATGCAATGATGCAGTTAAGGTGCATTTACAACACAATTTCCTTATCCTTTGGGTCATCCCAGTGTCTCATGCAAATAGACTATTATTCAAATTGCTGGCTCAGTGTTACTCAATAGTGAGGATCAAAGACAACTACTTAGGGGAAATTCGGCTGACCCCTCAGATCTGGCATTCTCAATATTTGCTGCAGTGAAATTTAGTGAGCATTTCTTTAGTCCTTTTATATTTCCGATAATCTATACATTCTTTCAGTTTTTTTTTACCTGTGCTTTCATCTATTCTCAACAAACAACACATGATATTAGGAATTGTACATCCATCCTGCCTCCAATATTTTCACTGTTCCAATTAAAAGGTGTCGTTGCCCACTTGCACCTCTGACTCCTCTCACTTCAATGGTCTTTTTCTCATTCCATATTCTATATTGATCGATTCTCCATCTAAAAACATGGAAATTGATGGGAAATGCATGCCAGTTGACAGAAACCCGACTCTTGAGGTAATGACTGCAAAACCTAATAGTGTTGCTAGTGCTAACCTTTCAGTTGATTGTTTTCACCTCTCTGTCATGACTTTTAATTTCTTGACATTGGGAGCATCTATCAAGAAGATAATATGCTCTAATTTTTTGTATGACCTAGGAGAATTTGTTAAAAATACTTAGAAGAGCCCCAGACCCACTGGTATAATGATAACATTATTATTTGTATGTTTTGAAAAAAAATAAGTAAAATAAATCAAGTTAGATATCCACCTGGAAACTTAGTGTCTGAGGATGATCTGAGTTTAAGGTATTGCCTATTTTAATACTAACCTGTATCAATCTTCCTTTTTGAATGGCGAGAAGTAGATGAGCTTGGGCTATGGTTGATGCCTTATAATGACATCACACTACTTACAGTGCAAGCACTCTACCCATATATCATCTATTCCTGTCCCAATAGATATTGCAGTAAAGGATCAATTAAAATAAATTAGCAGTAGTACCACTGAATATTCATAGTACATTCAATTATCAAAGCCTTAACTTGAAAACAGATGTCTGTATAATTAGTGCACACTTATTGCACCGGAAACAACTTCAAGTAATGTACCTTGTCAGTCTGAGTATCAAGAATCATTTAAATAAAATAGGTTAAATCATATATGGTGCATGGTGATAATTAAGCAACTATTCACACTCCAAGGCCCACTAGACTCCTGTACTCCTCAGATATGACATACCCACCCAATGAAAGGAAATACAGACACACTGACAATATTAGACATATTTTTATTTGATTCCAAATCAGTGAAGGAATAAAATAAGCCCCACTTTGTGTCATTTGGATCACTAGATTTCGAGGAATTAAAAGTGTCGACACGAAGGTCAAGGTGACGCGATACAATCGGCGAAAGGGAATGACTGATAAGGCAAATCGCTCGTGACAGTCACCGGTTTGTATCACGACCGATCGATCCGGCGGGAGCGACCGGAAGATAAAGTCAAGCGACCGAAAGCTATTCCCACGCGACAGTATTAGGTCATGCGTAACGACTGACGAAATCTTGGATTATCGGGGGGTCTTCATGGTATGAGGGAGAGCGTAAATACGTTAGTTAGTTGACCGTTAGCTCTGGTGTAAAGGAGATCGCATCCACTTTCGACGACGACGATCGAAGGGAGAGGGTAATTTGAAACTCCGCTTGCTGACTAACTTACTGGTTGTTATCACGGTCCTCCACGTTGCTGATCCAGTCTTCCTCCTCTGGAATCCCGACAATCCGTCCACTTTCTCATCTGAACGATATTTCATTTCATTTGGGTCGAACATTTTTCGAATTATGAAGCTTTCCGAAGAGGATTACAGGAGCAAAGACGATACCTTTGCGGAGTGTCTATCCCCCGAATTCCGTAGACGAACAGTTGGTTTTCCTTAGGATTTCACTCCATAATGGTTGCTCTATGAGCTACATTATCGCTCGCCCCTTTCTCTCCGCTTTATCCTATGTGATTAGCATTGTTGCCCTGGGCTGGATGAACGTCGCCTTCCTCGTCCACAACGTACATCCTCACCTTCAACGGATGGAGGAAGGCATATTGACCTTGCGTTCTGCCCAGGGACGCGAGAAAGCTGTACATGCGAGGATATTACGTTATACATTTCTCGAGTTTCTGTGAGTGATACCGCAACTTCATTGTTACCCGCATTCTCACTTGCCGTGCCTTTCGTACAGATTCCTTCTCATTCAGCGCTGCATCCTTCAGATCCTTGTCATAGCCGTTGCTGCCTGCGTGACTCAGGATTTCAAGCTTGCATGTGTTTTGGAAGGAACCCCGCATCGTTCCCGCGTGGAGAAGCCCCATTCCGCCGTCTTCCCTCTAATCAAGGGTGGTGATTCCCTCAATTCCCTTGGATCGCATTATTCAATATCGGACATCCGTTTCGTCAGCATACAATGCTGCTTCCTGCTCTCCTCGTGGACCTGAACCTTGTTCGTCGTCGGGTTCGCTTATACCTCGTCGATCATCCTACATCCACTTCTCCATTCTCCTGCCATATGCAAGCTAGCGAGAGCTTCGCAAGAACTCTTCTAGATTCGAATCTTTGTCTGGGTAACGGAACCTGGAGCGATCCTTCCATCTTATTGCCGCCGAAGGATACCGTCCATCCATAGCTTCAGCAGTCCAGTTCACGATCCAAGGGTGACTCCAAAGCTATTCATATATCAGCGCTCATGGCGATATCGAGGACGCCGGCGTGGACCTACATCGGATCGCCTACTTTCATCCCTCATTCACGGCTACTCATATCGATATGAACACACAATACAATATTCTTCCTCTTCAATATCTTTCATCGTCAGTTACGCCAAGCCTCCATTCCATTGCGCTGAAGTCCTTGACGATCGCCAATGTGCTACTAGCAATCTCCTTCGTGCGGCGGTTGATCTACACGTTGACTATCTATGGACGCATATACATGCACTCGGATAGTGGAGAACGATTAGAACCACCAGAGCGAAGGTGAAAGATATCCGGCCTGGGTTACACCGTGGTTGGTTAGAACTTCATGTTGCTTTCGAACTATGGTCGTATCATTGGAGGGCTGTCTGGATGGTTATGCCCGTGGAGGCGAATAACTGGCGTACGGATAACTTCGAAGAGCTTCGCGTTAATCGACGTCTAATTGTTGTCGGGTTGAGCACAACGTGTTATTGGGGCATCACAGGTTGATTACCTTTAACAAGTTAATATATTTCCAAGGCATCTAAATCCGTACGTCTTCATACACCGTCGCTTCGGCCATTCCATCTCGCCGCTGTCTTTTACATTTTTGGAACAAACGCCTACCATGTGCCTGACAGATTTCGCTTCCTATGTACACATCTATCTGCGAATTTATTGGTTGACATGGGTGCAGGTGATTCCAACTTTGGCCGTTCGAACACAGCAATGTCTTCTATATCCGTATTTGCTTAGATGTTGCTTTTGGACCCATGACTTTCATCTGGGGCGCATAGAGGATTATGTCCGGAATCTGCATCCGTCCCGGGCCCTTCGCTCGTCATGACATGGGCTTGGAATCGATATCGGAATAGAATCCCGGATTGCTCCGCACTGCTCACTTGGCTAGTTGTTTATACGTACTAACTTTTCTTTGACTTTTTAGGTCCAATCCTTCGCCGTCCGGTCCCATGTCCCTCCCATGGCCCTTTATTTTCTTATTTATTTTTCTTCTTTATTTTTATTTATTTGTTTCTCAACTCCATTAACCTAACCGAACTTAACTAATCACATTAATTCTGTCAGGCAACGGCCTTATTTCGCTACAAATTGTTGAAGATGGCACATTAAGTTCTCTCATTGTAATATCTCCATTTTTCATCTCCATTCCTTATTTTTAACTTACTCGTACCTCTCCAGCCCTTCACATTCTTCACTGTTGCATTCTTCGTCGCAACGACCTACATCTCTCTCGACGTCGCCCTGACAATCACCAAAACGTTCGGCCCTTCAAATCCGCCCGCAGCTTTACACAGCGTACCGCTCTTCGTGCTCACAAGTATATGGCCGGCTGCTGCTACCCTGATCTTTTTCTTTGTGATGGCGTATGTCGTGCTGGGCCTCTTGAGGGAGGTTAGGCCGTTGTGGTTTTATATTTTGGCGGCAATTTTGTTTGTGCTGTCCCAGCTGGACTATTTCTTGTTGAGTAAGGTGCGTTGGATCGTTTGACATTGAGGATGGACTGATTGAGTGTGTTATGTATAGGTCATTTGCAATGGCTCGAACATGAAGGTTGATGGCTCGTTCATTGCAACGTTACTGGAGACTCTAGCCGTCGTCGTTATCTATCTGGCGTGGCGTAGTATCACCGAAGGTATGCACAATTTATTAAATTCCAATATTCATCTCGTGGCTGAATTGCTTTCTTCGTTGTATCAGATGCCTGGGAAGACGAAGCCTACTACCCATAATTTGATTATCTTCCGGGATACTTTCATTGTTCACGCCATGTCACGTCATCCACCACGGCTTCATGTCTACTTTGTAAATTGTATTGCAACGGATGCCCGTGTCATACCCTTGTTTTATCAGCCTTGTTCTTTGGTCATGGATTACCGAAACATTCTTGTTCAATACCCCTCCCTTTTTCTATCCTCCTTGTATACTCAATCCTCTCGCGCTCTTGACACCCGATTGTGTCTGCCGTATATCCTTTGGATCTATTTTTTGTGATCCATCGATATCTCGATACTTGATTTCCTTTTTGCTTCGTGCCTCATCTTTTATTCCTATCAGATTTGAATACACCATACGCTGTTGAAACCAAGATTATGGGATTACCTTTTCTCCCCCTTCTTCCTGTTTCTCCCCATTTCTCCTTATATTCACAGTTTGGTTAATGGGTGACAGCCACGGTCAACTAGACATTGGTGGAGTTGACTCACGTAGTGCCGTTATATTAGCCCTTTGCTTTGACACCGTTATGCTGCTATGCATGGTTGTCAGTGGTGAGCGTCACTCGTTCTTTCTTATTCCTTTACTTCTCTTTCTTGCATTTAATATATAAATAATAGAATGTAGTGTTTACCGATTTCATAGCATTCGCGATATGTATCTTCGGAGGCCTGGTGGTTTTGGTGTTGCGAGATTCACATCCATATGAGGGTCATCCGGCGCTTAGGTATTTGCCCCTCGCCTTTGTCTCCTACTACTAGCAGTACTGTCAGTCAGTGAACATCCTTAAGTCGGTACATTGCCATTGATGTGTCCTGACCCGGTTATAGTCGCAGCGTGCACGAGCTGAAGCTCAATGACATCCAGCTTCCATTCCCGCCGCATCGTCGATAGCCAAGATCCGAAGTCCTCTTCAATGTGTTTGTTCCATAACGCTTACGCCTTCGACGACGTACATCGGGTCCTAGCATAGACTTCAGACTCTGGCATCCCAGCATGGAGCAGAGTGAGAGTTAGACAAATCGACATATTGCCTCCGAGCGCCTGTCGCGCCTGCCCTCACATCGCCCTCTCTGATTCAGACTGTTACTTTCGATCGAAAGGATAGGCTGCTCCTATGACGACGTTGGAGCCTCAAACGGATGAGAGAATGCTGGAGCCAGTCTCGGATGAGTGGAATCACGTCCGTTGCGCAGTCTAGTGCCAAGACTGCCGCAAGCGTCCTCAGCACGTCCTAACTGCAAAGTCGAACACACGACCAACGTAGAAGCATGTATACACTGTTATCAATTCATTTGATCATCCTGGATCGACCACATTCGATTTGGCGGAGGGTGGAGGGCTGAGGGCTGGGGAAGGTGCTGGTCTGGTGCGGAATGCCGGCCTGGAGCATTCAGACTCGGATTGCTAGAGCTTGAGAGAATGCGAGGTTGGGTGATAAGTTGAGATAGGAGCAGAAGAAATGCGTTTGGAGAGAAGAGAGCGTGTAGGTCGTTGGCGCAGGGTCAGTAGTATTCGATGAGTATCTAGTCTTCTGTCCTCTTTCGTTCCACCCTCCACTTTATCATATCCTATATGTCATTTCCTATCTTTTTTTCATCCCTATTCCTGCGCCATATTCATTGAAAAGCTCATAATTCCCCCTTTGCCGCGGGGTCTGGAACCCAGCTCCCGCCCATCCTTTCTCTTCTTTCCCTTCAAGTGGGCTCCATACTGACGTTGATATCCCTTCATGGTCAGATACATCAACCGCGAGCTCGAACACACTGCATCCTTGCTGCACGATGCCACCGTGGAAAGGCCGAATCGCCAGACGCCACCGCTCGGTAGGCAGCGTCGAAGACCCGCCTTATGCTGCATGACGACGAACACTGGCGAACAGGACACAGAACCGCTCAAAGTAAGGATAGAAGAAGCTTCCGTGGCCGATTCTGCGCGGCGACGCGAAGGGTGCTGGCTAGAGCCCTACCCGTTCAGTTATCGTCAGCCCCGTTTTGGAAAGCTCCAGTCGAGTGAGAGCTGCGCATGTCGTGCATTAGGAGAATCTGGTGGCTATGGTACTTCAGAGTGGTGTGGTTCTATTTCCATCCATATCCGTCTTGCGCCCGCAGGTCGACTCTCCCTCAATATGATTATAGGGAGAAGGTAATGGGCCGTTTACTGTAATGGACTTAGAGTCTCCTCATTGGATTAACCGGGTGGATTCCAAGTGATCCCAAGTGAGCAATCCATTAACGTTTACGAAACCGGTTATCTGTAAAGTGAAATGATGAGGACGACCCGCTGAGCTGATCCTGATAAACAAACGTAGGTGGACAGATTTGGAAGAGTGATCGGAGCCTGATATTCTGGTGATATATATCCTCAGTGCGTTGATGAGTAGTACGATGATACACCAGCAGTATACTAATTATATACCGTTTGAGCGAAGATAAAGTCCTTTACTCCGACAGACTCGGTGACTCCAGCATTGCTAAGAAACAGGTGAACTTTGGGCATAGTGCGTGTTTGCAAACACCGATTCGGACACATTATAAATACGGATCAGATCATTGCAAGTTCAAATGTTCGAATAAGTTACTAGTAATTTGTGAGTCTTTTGGTTTTTGGCATTACTATTGGGCCGTCTCATACACTCTTTTCTGGTTTGAATTTAGATCATATTCAATCTGAATCATTCTAAACCGTTAAGAGAGACAAATTTAAACAATAATTTAAGTCGTCAAGGAATCCTATATAACCTATGCCTTCACCGCCACCGCCCGCCGTCTAATCATCATTCTGGCCTTTACAGGAACCACTGATATATCCCCGATAGATATATTAGGCGGCCTACTTTGGAATGGTTGGATCTCGCAGTTCAACGGTATCTGTGCGAGTATCATATTTATGTTGTTGGCGGCAAAGAACCGACCAGGACTGTACAAAGTGAGTGGTATGCGGAATCTAAAATCGATACACTCACCAGGCATGTATCCCATGGGAGAAAGGCAGCCAATGTTTTGATGTCGTAACGAGGTCTTCATTTTTCTTAGGCTTCTCACCAAGTGATAGTGCTTCCTCTCTGAGTCGCGAAAAGCATCAAACTCGTTGGCGTTAGCGTAGAATGCCTCATCGAAATGGACACCATCCATAGAGACACCAATAGTCGCTCCTTTAGGAGCCCATAGTCCCTTGGGAGGACTGATTCCATCTTCCGCCCGGACCCTTCTGGCAATCGCTGTTCCACCCACACCCACCAGAGGTAGATATTATATCTGTAGATTTCACATATCACCCCTGGAATCTGCTATAGCATCCCTTGTAACAAAAGCATTTCCTGAGAAATTCCTCAACCCTCACCTAGGATCTGTAGCAATGGTATATCTTGCCTGCTGGAGCGGTCCGCTGAGTGTACACATGCAGTCTGCAGCACCAGCAGCTGCTGGACAGCCACACATGATCTGTAGCACTGGCGCTGTGGATATCCTTCTGGACATGGACCTGTAATTCTGGAGCATGTCGCAAAAATCCAAAAGTCCATATAAAGCCTAATAAACCATTATAATATTGCCAGACGGCAGGCACTTGATAATGTTTTATCAGACTTAAGAAGTCTATAATCTTTAATAATGCCTGACTTCATGGTAACATTATCATGCATGTCAATTAGTTATCACGCTTGATTATATCGTAGCTTCTGGCAACCTTGCAATACATTATCAAGCATTATCAAGCATATAAATACTCCTATACGCCTATTTATCTATCCAATGCCATTCATGCATGAAAAAGTAGTGCAGTATAAATGGTTCTATTCATCAGGTATGTACAATCCAAATAGCTACACTATACTGGGTTGAACGTCACATCTGGGCATGAAATAGGAAAAGATCTGAAACCACATGAATAAAATAAATTAGTTGATGTCTATAACTAACAACTGAGCACTCACCAGAGCGCTCCGCACCTTACAACCCTGCGCCAACATCATCACCATGCCCATCCCATACTCATCGATGACAATCGTCTCACAGCGTTACAATAGCCTGTAAGATAACAATTAGAGTCGGAAATATAGCATTAGAATATAGTAACATACCATTTGTGAAAACGGCTAGAATGGCAGTGAAATGCAAGTCATTAACAAGCATTCTAACAT
>KN837081.1:1765751-1776105 GCA_000827215.1 Sphaerobolus stellatus SS14
GAAGATGCAATTCGGAACGACCAAACCGGATGCAGACAAGGTATCTGACGCGATAGAGGAATGGACTACTGAAGGTACGACATCAAGCAGTTTGCGTTAAAAGAGTAACTACTGAGAAACAATTTACGATTGACAGCTATGCGGATCGAATGGTTACATGCTCAAGCAAGCATAAATAGATTTGAAGAGGAGATGAAGTTACTTGAAGCTGAAAGCGAACACGTTGGGAAAACATTTTGATACTATCAGAGAAAGTGGTTATCCAAGATTTTGCACCTGACCCAAGAGGTCTTACAGGAGGTGCAAGACGGCGGGAGTCACCCTGCGAGAATGTTGAGAGGCGAGATAGTGTATGCGAACAGGTAGGCGGACATTTTCAAGAGACTGGCAATAATAGCGGAAGGGAAGTTTCAGAATGTAAAGATGGAGAAACTAAAGATGGGGATTTGAAAGCATGATAGGATAGATTTTAATAACCGCAAGCAACGCCCTATGGATTGATATAATTGGACTTGTAAGCTATTAGACTGTGGGAAAAAAGACTTCTAATAGCGAAATAAGGTGGCTACGTTCTGGGTGTATCATCCCAGGGTCACACAGGGGTGTGACAATCACACTTCGTCTACGGACACAGATGAGCTTTGCTTGGTGAGTTGTATACTCATATTATAAATGATCTATGGTGGCTAATGCGAAAAGTATATATATCAATTAAATTGAATATAGATATCTGTAGGGAATAGGCTATCTGTCAGCAAAATGGTTGTATCGACGGTTTGGTATCCTAGCCTAGGATCTATGGCATGGGCTATGTAAATATCGAGACCTACAGAGGATAGGCTTCTGTCAGCGCAATGTCTGGGTATGGCTGAGTAGCCTAGGATCTATAACACTGGACAGCTAAATAGGAATATCTGCAGACAATAGGCTGTCTGCTGTGTGTATGGCTGGGTAGCCTAGGACTTAGAATCTATAGCACAGGACACTATGATAATAGGATTGATAGATACTATTGATACCTAGCCAAGAATGTATAGCAGCAGGGGAATGACCTAACTGCTACAGCATTCGAAATGTGAGGCGACCAGGGCATTACAACCAGCACTCTGAATCTATAGAAAGAACGAGTTGTAGGTTAGACCTACAGTAAATGGCACAAGTGTGATGCAAACCGCCTGCCATCACTGAGAACTCAGAAATCTATAGCATCTAGGACGGATATTGTTGGAACCCAACAGCTTTAGCAATTGTGAATATGAGATGCAGGTGGGCCCTCAAATCTATAGCAGAGCTCCAAGTCAGATGGCTACAGGTGTAGGCTACAGATCTACAGCAAAGGCATCAGTGCACCACATCCAGGACAGCAAATCTATAGTGAGGATGTAGCTAGGCACCACTCTATGGATCTACAGCAATATATTCCCAAAACCTAAATAATGGTAGGTGACAGCTAGTTCCTCTGCATGTCAGGTAAAATCTGGAACCTAGGAATCTACAGCAGGGAATGGCCATGCATGTCACTAATGCACATGCTATAGATATTATCACAGTATGACCCCGTGCATATTCTGTAGCACAGTGTTACACTAATGTCCCCACCTAGAATGCTCAAGCAGAAAATAGGTCAAGGCCCTGCATTCTACAGCTTAGTTAAGTACTATGGCTCCAAATATATATCACAAATCTTATAAATATTCAAAGCTTTAATAGTCTATGATACCCTCCTAACATTAGAAGATGAAGTCACTTTCATATGGAGAAGAAAGTTTGGCCTGGGTTCAATCCTATACATTCTAGCACGATACTGCACTGTGTCAATAATAAGCATTAAATGGTACTTTGACATTCTAAATTATGAAGGAATTCTCTCCACAAAGGTATGTCGTTTTTATCTTAATTAATTTCATAGAGCATAAAATAATCTCCTTTTAGTAGGTGAATGTAGTCATTGAATAGTGAGACTGACAAATTAAAGAATATTTGGAATCAGAACATATGAAATCCTATTAGTGTTAGTCACTATTCTCGGAGTTGGAGCTGCAACTGTCATCCAAGGTATGTCACAATGGTTGGCATTTGTTTCCAAAGTCTAATATGTCACATTCAGCTTGGCTAATAGGAAGAGCATATGCTGTCTCAGGAGGAAACTCGTTTATAGCAGTTGGCTTAGGTCTGATCACTGTGTTGTATAATGGGCTTCTCATTGTATGTTTTCTTGTTTCCAAGTGCTAGACCCACACTAACATTGAATCTCTAGAGCAAGTCTGTGCTATTTATAACTAATCCATTTAATCCTCCAAGTGTATACTTCATTCTGTAGGTTCTGCAATTCTGCAAGCTGAAATAAAGTATTAACATACAACTAGAAGTAGCAAAATACTACATACTGCAATCACGGATACTGATAGTGTTCTCCAGATTCTGCATTGTCTGTTACTGTCCTGATATCTGATAGCACAGTCATGGCAATTACAGCATATTTTGCATGGACATCCAGCAAACAGCTGCAAAACATGTTTGGTCCCAGGCACTCTTTAACTGTAATCTTCCTGCAGCAAGGTGAATGAAGAAGGATCAATAATAACATTAAAAACTAATATGTTACTTATAGGTGTTGTTCGCTTTTTGTAAGCTATCACAAGTTAACTATAAGAATGTCTATAATCATCATATGAATCAGTATAATATTTATATGGACCCTAGAGGGTAGTATCTCAATTAAAGTCCTAAATGTAAGTAAGGTAATTCTGGTCCTATATAATCACATATCACCAATTTAGCCATTCCTTGCTGGTTTTGATGCTCGCCTGGAAAATATGTCAGTCACAATTTTTGATATACTACCTATACTAATCACTTATACAGTGTATCAGCCATTCTTATCTGCCGATTCATACCTCAACTCCGCAAGTTCAACACAAGAGTTCAAACTGTTCCCTCAGTCCACATAGCATCAACCCCTGGTATCCGAGGAAGGCTTCAGCGCATACATGAAACTCTTATTGAAGAATTTGGAAATTCTGGGATAGAATATGACTTGGAAACAGAAAATGATATGGCAGAGCTTGAAGGAGATACTGCACCCTCTGGTGGTATTGATACTGAGGTCCATATCACAGTGGAGGAATTCCCTTGGGCAATAAACCCAGTGGAAAGTGCTCCAGGCACTTTGGGATCAGGAAATCCATGAACAACCTTGATATCATTCTTTGAATATGGTATGTGATTTTTGTAAGGAATATGACACTGTTTATAATATTGTGATGATAGGCATCTAATTTCCCAACTCAGTAGAAAGACCTCTTTATTTTATTCCTCTTCTTGATGAACAGATTTGAAACATATTATATATCAGTTACAAGGCTTGTAAAATTTATTCCCACTCTTAGCTATTCCTGTATGAAACTATTTTTATATAATCCTTGAACAAATATCTGGAAGATAATTATGGATTGGAAGTTCCCTCGACAGTCATAGGCATATAATGACCGCAACTAGGATAATTTGGCCTAAACAGGAACAGCTGCAGTTGCTCAGTCAATGCTCGGACTTCTGTAACATGTGCAGTTTTACAATGTTCCGTCAAAATCCCGCACTATTATATTATATCGTTAAATTTGTGCACCCTCCAATAAAGTATCTCCAAAACATCGCTTTCATAGTTTTGTGCCGGTGATCATAAGGCAAAAGGTGAGCTATTTAATTTATGATCTTTCCTACGCTTTAATGAAGTCATATTGCACTTATGTTATTTCCTAGGAACATTGTTAATTGGTGGTACTAAAAGCTTGAACAGCTTGGGCATCGCTACTAGTCGCTATACCCTATTATATAGTATAATTAGCATACTAGTATCCATAAACACGATACACATACCGGTAATCGCCCATTGATCATACCCCAAGTCCACAATGTCTACTCCATAACCCGACACCGCCCTACTTGCCACAAGACCTCCCTGGAGTCACACCAAAGTGAATATGAAGGTATTACAGGTTACTCACCATATCTCACACTATTTAATAGTGTGCTTACGACACTTCGTGGATGTGTTGCTGGCGTGGATGGATGACGGGTCTCGATGGCGAGGAAAGCCGACATCTGTGAGAATAGCCGCACAGAGAGAGGAAAATCGTTGAAAAACTAACCGCTTAGCTGAAGTTGATAAATAAGTTTATACAGGTTCCTTGAGGTGATATCCTACATGCATCGAAGATTGTTAAAGATGCTGTGGGACAGGGAAACCACTATGGACCATACAAGCAATTGATGCTGTAGAATGTGACTGGGAACGCTGATGGTTAATACAAAGCTAACCGTGGGAGAATGCAGAACGAAAATGCGCGCTGGTTTCGAAAGTATGGTTTAACCGTCAGTCATGCCTCCTTCAAGAACCGTAAATATCGACGGATTCCTTGTCATTTCAGCATTGATGTGGTCAACGTCAACAAAGTGTGCAAAGTCTATATAGCACTAGGTAACCTCCCTACTCCGCCTACAGGAGATGCCCGTGGTAGGCGGGGTAGGCTATTGTGGACTCGTTAATTACGATACATAGCACTATCTAGCGCTTAATATCTCTGTCTACCGCTCATACCGCCCCTACCACCGGCGTTAAGAAGCGCGTGTGCCAGGTTTCCTGATGAACCTTCCGTCTCATTCCCAATCTACATCTTTAACTTCTCTTTATCTACCTGTATCATTGTTCCATCCTGGAAAGACTCAAGGAGTAGCCAAACTGTGAACAAATGACTTCATCATATTTTTCCATATCTCAACGAAGCACTCCTGTCGTCCTTAAGTAACCGCACCAATGGATACCTGTCCTTCAGTTTGACCAACGGTTTCTATGGCTCTTTGTTAACGGCTTGGACAAGAATTGTAGTAGCCTGGCAGCCTGTCTGAAGGATGTTGATGAATGGTTATTGCATTTGATTATGATGCTCTAAGTAATTTCTAATATCCTCATTTTTGGAGTACTCTATAGTTTGAAATTTGAATACTCTTTCCCAGATAAGTACATTTTTATAATGCCACATTTGGTTCAATTGCAGAGGTTCCTCGAGAGGGAATAATTCTTCTATGATATAGTTCTCTTAAGCATCTGCCGTCTTATTTAAAAGAGATTCAGGTCACGGTTCTCAGATTTTTCTGTCCAGGTTGGTGGAAGAATGCGCAAGGAACGATGAATCTGCTGGTAGACCTACGTATCCCACATGTTCTGGAATATCCTGTAATAACCCGGACAGTGAGTATCGACTGAAGACGTGACCACAATTATAATTTTATTTATTTACTATTCCCCAATGATGTATCTTGCTGTTGCCCACCCATTCTCGCCGTACCCAATTCTCCTTGGTACCGTTAAAAAGGACTGAGTTCCTTCCTTTCATGCTGGATCAGTGATGACAGTTGACAACGTGTGTAGGTGATATCGACCGAAAAATTACATAGGTGATAAGCAAAGCGACAGAGGAATTCCTTAATTAACTTGCACAAAAGCTCGTCCGAATGACTTCGATGGATTTATGACAATGACTAGGCGACTCCCAAGTAATCATACCTGGGGGTAGACTGTCTGTGCCGTTTGATTCTCCGGAGGAATTCGTCTTACGAGCTAGACAACCATTTAATTCCCAACGATTCCTGTGAAGCTGTCATTTTCCCTGCTTTTCGTCAGGTTCCTCGTCAGGCCAAATAATCCAGTACACCCATAGGACACCATCAACTCATACCTATTACCCACCACTGAGAAAATACGTTGTTACTCTCACAAAGTTGCACTGGTGTTGGTCCCAGATCTGAGGAACCCGACGATAAGACGGGACTTTCCGTCACAGGAAAGCTTTGAATTTGAACCTCAAACAATTATTTGAGCTGGCCAATAAATAATCTTATCTTCTTTGCTGCTTTGCTAAAAGGATTTATTGACCGGGTGTATTAAATGAGGTTATTTTTTTCGCTAACGTCGCTTGAAATTCCACTCCAAAAAACTCCATAGAAATCTGAGTGGCACCTTTTAGCACTGCTTCATAGGCTAATTCTCCATTTCATCATTATTTTACTCACAATTACTATTTCACCATACAAAGTTCCTCACTCTTGGCACTATCTCTCTGGAATCGTGGAATTTTAAAAGGACTGATCAGAATGGTATAGAATATGAGCTCTCATTATCAAGGATATATTGGAAGAACCAGCTTTCAGAGAAGTTCAAGCTTCAAGTTCAGTGAGAAGTTGCAAGAGTGGATCTCACATTAGGCGTTCCGCGCGACTTCGTCGCAGATCCTTTGAGACCTGCTGCGGTGACCGACGTGGTTGTCTGCAGCAAGTCTGAACTTTTGGAAAGATTCGTGCGGTTTCTCCGGTTCTCCGGGATCCACTACCCTTGGTCTGCTCTGATCCTTCCCTACATAGCGAGAAGATAGTTGTTACCCACTCGCATCTCCGACTCCTCTCACTTGTCCGAGATCGCATCCACTTTCGACAACGACGATCGAAGAGAAAGGGTAATTTGAAACTCCGCTTGGTTCGCTCATACCTCATCGATCATCCCGCATCCACGACTCCGTTGTCCTGCCACATGCGATCCAGCAAGAGCTTCGCAAGAACTCTTCTAGATTCGAACATCTGTCTGGGTAACGGAGCCTGGCGCGATCATTCCACCTTATCGCCGCCGAAGGATATCCTTCGTTCCCGTCCATTCATGGCTTCAGCAGTCCAGTTCACGATCCAAGGGTGACTCCAATGCTATTCATATATCAGCGCTCATGGCAATATCGAGGATGCCGGCGCGGATCTACATCGGATCGCCTACTTTCATCCTTCATTCACAGCTACTGTAACTCATCGATGTGAACACACGATACAATATTCGTCCTCTTCAATATCTTTCATCTCCAGTCACGCCGACCCTCCATTCCATTGCGCTAGAGTTCTTGACGACCGTCAATGTGCTACTAGCAAGATTACCATGTTATAAGCAATGGAGGAAGGCGTAGACGTTCACGTTGGAAAGCTTTAAACCGATCTGCAATTCTGCCTTGATGTTAGGACTCCATAGAAAGGCTATACATATACGGCACGGGATTTGTAGAATCTCCATGGAGCTACCGCTCGAGGATTGTTGCACTGAGCGCATCGGCCTTACCTACCCAGCCATGTTAATACCCGTCACTCCTCCTCAAGTCCCACAGGTTGGCATCGGTTACATCCAACATTATCAGACACCAGATAGACTGCCGTTGCCCTGCCTGGATGTTGGGCTTCGTCTCCCAAGTGTCGTCCTGTGAGAAGGACAGTCGGGCGTGACTTCGAGATGTTCTTCTTCCTTCCCAGCCATCATCATCTAAAGCAAACTATCCGGACCTCCATTATGCGGTTTACGCCATCTTTGGATCTTGCAGAATGACGGGATACCACTTATATGGCAATAGTGTTTATGGAGGTCCTTAGTCTCCTTCATTATGGTGGTGATCCAAGTTCTACGTCTCGCGATTCTCTTGCAGGCTATCGCCAATAGATATCTCGACAATCCCCTTTAGGCGTTCGCTTGACCGACACCATCTGGTTGACCTTCAATCTCTCATTCCTTCGATATCGTTCCTCAAGGCCTTAATCTCCTTCGTGCGGCGGTTGATCTACATGTTGACTATCTGTGAACGCATATGCATGCACTTGGATAGCGAAGAAAGATTAGAACCACCAGAGTGAATGTGAAGGATAGGTTCCCGGCTCTCAACCTCGACTCATCGGCCGTTCTTCCACCGTACCTCCGCCAGTCATCTCATCTCTATCCGCCCAAACAAGGAAATGGCACCCCGCTCGTTGCTTGATCTGGTGTTTGGACTACTAGGTTCAAGTTCCTTCGATGACTGTTCTTTCGTGGTATCGCTGCGAGTGGCCGCATATCCAAGTCGCACGCAATCTCCGTCTCCGTCTCCATCTGTCATCCATCCTACCATCCATTGGCCCTAGATCACACCGTAGTTGGTTAATGCTTCTTGTTGTTTCAAACTATGGTCGAAGCTTTTTTGTATGTGGGATGGTTATGCTCAAGGGGATGGATAACCACCAGACATCTTCGAAGGACTTGCGTCTAATCTGACGTCTATTTGTTATCGGGTTTGATTTAAACATGTTATTGGGTCGTTACAAGTCGACTACCCTTTGACAAGTTTAATTAAGGTCCCTGAACGATATCCAGACGTCTCCCGTCTCATCCACTTCGCCGCTGTCTTAACTTTCATCAACGTTGTCGTGAACGCTGTTCCATGATCTTCCCTACAGTAATCGCGTTCGTCTTCGCCCAAATAAAGGAGGAACATTTATCGCTGGTTAACCACGTATTTGCAAATGGAGATAGCTCGTGGGACTGTTAGTCGAAGGTTTCGAGGTCGCGCATCCAAGTCGCATGCAATATCGTCCACCACTCATCCTACCTACCTACCTACCATTCATCCATCCCGGTTAGAATGCACCCTGCCTGTTATTGCTTTCGAGCTACCGTTGGTGTTTGGTGGCGATAGTTGGGATGCTTTGCTCGTGAAGACGAATAACTTCGAAGGCGTCCCGTGTCCCTCCCATGGCCCTTTATTTCTTCTTTATTTTTATTTATTTATTATTTATTTCCCAACTCCACTAACCTAACTGAACTTTAATAATCACATTGAGTCTATCAGGCAACGGCCTTATCTCGCTATGAATCGTTGAAGATGGCACATCAAAAACTTGGGGTTGATCATAGATGATATGCTTTTGATAGACCCTTCGATTTACACTTGCGTCATTCATATTTGGTCAGGAATGCTATGATAGTAGTAGAGAATAATTATCTAAACCCTGTCTTCTGGCAATGACCAATGGTCTATCCTTAATCTCACATTTCATATCGTGGCCAAGTAATCATGATCACTCAACCAGCATGGCTGCTCTGTCTGATTGTAAAGTTTGCTGTTGTGTCCATAATATTGATAAGTAACAATGATTATCTGTGAATATGACATATTTTCTCTTCTATATATGAATACTGGGACTTGAAGAGACATCGGCCGAATCACCATACTACAAATGTAATTCGCCAGTTCCAGGAATCAGCTCACCTTTGCACTGGTCCTGCTGATAAGTACGTATTATGGGTGCTGAATTAGTTAGGCTTAGAAACAGGCTGAGTACGGCTTTTTTCCCTTTTTAGACTAGGTGGAGAAAATATGTCTCTTTATCTGAGAGACAGAGACGTTCTGAATATACTTAGCATTACTTTGGGAATATTGTACTTTCGGACGGCAGCATCTGAGCCAAAGGTTGACGCGGTGTTCAAGGGTTGAGGGCTGGTATGTATAGCAGCATCAGCATCTCGGACGGATCATAATGAGAATAAATGGGAAGAAAGGGAAGAAAGGAAATAACTGAATAGATACGATAAAAGTGGGAAAGTGCGGAGGAAAGGAACGAAAAGAGAGGGAAAAGACAATAAACGAAACTATGAGAGATCCGACACATCAGCGATAGAGGAAGCACGAAGGAGCCGTATCGAAAATGAGCACGTCGATCGAGAAAGCATCAGCGATGGTGGCAGGCGAAGGAGGCGGGAGATCGCAGCAACATGAGCGCGACGGCGAACGCTACAAAGAGCGCGTAATGTGGGTTGAGTGTGTAGTAAATAGCTAGTACCCGTGCATGGAGAAATATGCGCCAGGAGACAAAATGTAGTTTGCACTTGGGATGCTTGGTGTTGTCACCGGCGCTTGGGCATTTGCCCCTCGCCTTTGTCATCTAGTACTAGCAGTACGGTCATTGAACAACCTTAAGTCGGTACGTCACCATTGGTGTGTCCTAACCCGGGTTATAACCGCAGCGTGCACGAGCTGGAGCCCAATGACATCCAGCTTCCATTGCCGCGGCGTCGTCGATAGCCAAGATCCATAGTTCTCTTCAGTGCGTCTGTTCCATAACGCTTACGCGTTCGACGACATACATCAGGCCCAGTGAGAAGTCGCTCGGATAGGATCGGAGGCTGGTGGACAAACCTGATCCTCGTCGTATGGTGTCCAACGGTGTCCCCAAAAGTTGCAATCGTGTCCGACGCTTTTATGAGATGGTCGGATGCTCGCAGACCCTGTATGACGAAGTAAGAGTAGATTAGACTGGGTTGGACTAAATAGGAGAAACGTTTCATAGTTGTTTCATTTCGGATATTTTCTATAAAATGAGCAATTTATTCTGATGATATAGGATCGGATCGGATCCTGGTGTAATATTACATTCTTCTCATGTTCCCCACCATCCTCCACTGTCCACTTCACCCTGCTGCCATCCACTCCGATTCACTCTGCTCCATTTTGATCCTCCGCTA
>KN837081.1:1795832-1821586 GCA_000827215.1 Sphaerobolus stellatus SS14
CGCAAGTCTTCTCTCTCGCCAATGCTGATTATGCCTCCCTGGTTACCACATCAGATACCTTCGCCTGAGCAACTCTTTCCGATTATTCATTGCGCATATAGTTGAAGTCGACACATACACTTCAAAACTCTCTGATGAACAAGACAAGACATTGCAGCAAACTGAGTTACACACTTTTTACGAAAATGTTAGTGCTTGTAGACTTATTATGATTACATATTAACACATATTACTCAACACAAGTTAAACAATGGCCAGGACCACTCCCGCAACGATGACACCAGCGTTATCAAAGGCGAGGTTCTTGATATTCTCCGGACTGAATTCACAGATGCAGAAGTCAACGGCCTAACCAAACACAAGTCAAGCCGAGGCTTCGCACACCCCCTTACACGGCGGTTGTTGACACCAATAGAATTTGATGACACGGATGAACAGTACGTGTATACTGTGATGGCCAACATGATCCTAACAGGTTATCAGGGCGATCAAGGATCTAGAATCAGGCAAACTTCCTCGTGACCCTGAGGAAATGCTACTCTTTCTATATGAAGGATATATCTGTGACGTTGAAGATCAAATGAAAGGCTTCCTCAAAAGTGGGCTCTTGCTCAAGGTGAACAATTAGATATTTTCATATCCATTCTATGCTGACCGTCCTTAAAGAGCTGGTTGGCTCTTTACCACGGCCCGTCAGCGTGGGGTGGGGGCAAGTCCAAGTCCAAGCGCTCTGCAAAGGCCTACCTATGTGATATTACACAAGTTACTGGTAGAACAATAGCATACATCGCAACATTGGTGAGCCCCCCATTTGAGTATCCATAAACCATTGGCTAATGATAGCCCAGCTCCACTGCGCCCTATCTGATGATGAAACAATGGATCGAAACCCATCTGCTGGCAAATTCAATTATACAGAATTCTTCTGGTCAATTGTTACGGTTTTCGAGGACCCTGACTTTCAAGACGAAGCAGAAGAGACATTGCAATGGTGGAATGAGTAAGTGTACTTCGTCATTATGAGATTTGGCCCCTAACTAACTAATTAATCAATGTGTGTTCAGGCAAGCGTATCCCAAGAAAGCAAACCAACAAACTGCATCGGGTCCTGGTGCCGAGAATGAGGAGGCCCACAAAGAGGCTGAACCGATATCTCGCCTGGGTCGCATGAAAAAACAACTCCTCGCTAAAAAAGCGGCAGCATTGGAGGCAGTGGCGGACACGGAGAAGGACCAGGCAGCGGATACTACTAGTAGTAGTAGTAGCGGCAGGGAGGGAGAGGAGACCTGGGGGAATGATAGGCCGCATGGCGGCGACGATGCGCTCATTGATGAAGAAGTAGACTCGGAAGAAGACACTCCAACGGACAACAGGCTTGGTTCTCAGTAGTGTATAGTATCAGGCATAGTATGCTTAACGGCTAGATAGACTTCAATAAACAGCATAACCGCGCATTATATTATATAGAATGGGATAGTAGATAGCACCACTGAAGAACAAGCTGGGTCAAAGCTAACGAGCAATTTAAAATGCATACCACCCTTCTCGTGGATTGCTAGACATATAAACCATAGAGCACCCTGGGGCCATAAAGCGATAGCCTTTTCTTGTTTGGATGACAGCCTGGCAAGTAATATATCTGCCCACCTGTCCGAACCGACCACCTGAGGTAAAAATCATCCAGGATGGCGCAAAACGTCCGATCTCACACAAAACCTCAAATCTGCCCGATATATTTCACAGCTTTGACCACACATTGTATGACTTGGGAATTATAGTGCCAAGCAGGTTTCCAAATACACCAGGGCACCAGATTATCCACAAGGCACTCTGTCGAAGCAACAGGCGGGCCCACTTAAGCCCAGCATTCTCAACAAGCGCCCTGGAATAACTTGACATGTAATGGCTGGCGCATCCGGACGCTTCTGGCAGAAAAAAAAACCCAGGTAATGGCTGGTATGGGTTGGTCAGGACCTTCCCAATTCGCTGATGTACGTGAGCTGACTGCAGACATCACCATGAGTTTCTACACAATGTAATGAAAAAATAGGTTTATTATTAGAGTTTCACAAATACATTTAAGGGATGATAGCCTTGCTTCACATATGATAATTAACTTTACTATCAACGGGCTAGACATTTGTCGTGTCCTATACATCTTCTCTCGCAGAGACTGGATCGGTCGGTTTAGATGAGGCACAGCGCAGACGCACGCCACGCGGGCGCTATTAGCGGCTGAACGTAAATTTGTGGCTTGGTTACTGGTACCAGTAGGCACAGAGTTTTTTTACAACGAACAGAAGACATTACGACATATTGAGGAAATCTCATTTCCAGGCTCGCCGTGGTCCATTGGATAAGTGACCCGGTATTTAGACTCGTCACCTTTGGGGAATTTTGGGGAATGACCCAGGTAACTATGTTGTTCCCCCGATGGAAGAGAAACCCACGAGCAATCAGAAGCAGTTTAAAAACGCCGAACTACTAAATCATAGTTATTGGTATAATAATATGTGAATCATTAAGAAAACGATGGTAAATTAGTAAGTTCCAGAGAACCATAATATTCGCCGTTGCCGGTGCTTTTCCCCATGGATTTCTTTTCCCATTCTAAATCTTCACCTAAATTCCCTACTACTCTTTGATAAAAGCTTATTCCAGTTCCCTACTCAAATAACATTAAGTTACAGAAATATAGCTGTTGAAGGTAAACTTAATTTCGTACCGTGCTGGTAGCTTTTTGAGGGTAACCGTGTTGGAATTAAGCAGGTATCCCAAATTACATGAACAGAGTTAAACACTCACATCTTGAAGCTTGAAAGTGCTGTTTATTCAACGCTTTTAATTTAAAACTAGATGCGACATCATTATAACCGTAAATCCCTGGCTGACTCTGTAATTGAATCAGCTTATGGCAAGACCTGCAACACGTCAATCTCATACCCGATTCCTAGTGTCTGGAGATCTTTCGGTGCAAACTGAATGAAACAATTAGGTGGCCACTTTTTTTGGTATTTGATAATTACCAGGTAACAGAGGGTGTTCATTAGATTTGCACCAAAAATGCACAGGAAGTAAAGAATGCCGTCTCTTCGAAGGCGTTCGACTAATCTGTTTTGAAAACTATGAGAGGTTTCCCCTCAAGCGGAAGGGGTATTTACATACGGAGTCCTTCGCCCTTGATGGATCTTTGGAGACTTCTGAGTGGCCCACATTGTAAAGGCGAAGATGACCGTGTCAAATGCCAACGGCATGCTCCACAGAGGAGCTGAAAGTCGCTATTAGCCAAGACTTCATCATACGTGGGCTAACATTACCCCATAATGGGCCGTCTCCTGTTTGGAAGCATCCTATAATTCCAAACGCATAAAGATAAACATGGACGACTTTAATGGCAAAAAGAGCTCACCAGGCGCATTAGGCGGTAACATGACGACTATAAAATGTCATTAGTTTTCCTACGGGGGTACAATAAATTAAGAGCCACCTACGTTGTGAATGTGTCAATGCGATTATGCCTAATATCACTTGGAGCAACCATACGCTTGCCAAAATATATAAAACGAAAGCCTTCTTTTGGTAAAGCGCGTATACTCGCATCATCAAAATAACTAAAACCATCGTTTCAGCCTTTGAAACAAATATTACATCGATTTTGAAGGAGAACCGACGTACGTTCAGCCACTATGTGTTAGTGTTAAATAAGAAACTTGATGTTTAACTTATGTCCGAGAGGGCTTACTAGATACGAGAGCTAACGAGGAAGGCCCTTCCCAACGATAGGACTGTTCGCATAGAGGTCTGGTCGTCGATTAAAGCACCAGTACATCGGAAAGCTGACACAAACACCTTACTTCTATAGAGTAATTAGGTTACATCTGAAATCTCAAAAGCAACTTACATTACTTGCCAGGGCAGGGTGGAAGTACCAAAATTGGGCGACAATGCCTTGTAAGGGGAAAAGATAACGAACCATTAAAAAAAGAATGCTGGCTAGACTGAAAGCCCGATTCCAAATTCTCTCAACCTATACTCTCCATCAGGTACACTGAGGGAAGTTGAGTTCTATATTATCACCTCCAAGCCAAAGGTAAGTACTGACAAATCATCATTAAATTTTTTTGAAGTCTATATGAAGTCCGAAAATGTTAACTTACAGTGATCATAGCAAACTAACGTTAATAACCCGACGGTCAGGTACAATATTGCCTGGCTGGATGAAGCAGAATACCAAAGATCAAATCAAGCGGCTGGCTTTGAAGGAGGCTCTAGAATATACCCGTGCACAGCAGCTTCAACAAGATTTGATGAGGAAAGGCTCATTGGTGAGCGACCGCAAATAGTGAGATTTTTAATAGTTGGAGTAGCTAAAATTGCTGAGACTTTATATGACGGACAGTGACCTAACGAAACAGCCAGTTTTTCGTTAAGTTTTAGCGATGAAGACGATCTCTGTCCAGAATCAGAGACTGGTTGCCAAGAAAACAGAAACCAAAATAGACACTTACATCAACTAAATTCAGCTGGTGGCCTTTTTGATAGGAAAAGGTTGCCTGTATTCAATTAGAGAGCCATAACCGTGACACGGATATGAGGTTTCCGTTTCCTTATCCGTGTCATTCAAGACACTTTGGAAAGCCGCAATGGCATAGTTTTGTGCTTAATTTAATTTTGCTTACTATGGTTTTCCCATTATTGAGACCGGGCTTTAGAATGATCCGACAGCGGAGATACTCATTGTGGACCACAGACGGGGAATATGGCAATAAAACAAAGAACACATCAGATCTACGAACACAAGAGAAAGCTTCGTCAAACCAGGAGTGTCTGCAACAAAAACTAACCTACATTTTTCCCTTGTCTGCATCATCAATGTTCACCGTCAGCCTCAGCCTCAATGAAAGTGGAACGTCTTTCCTCTTTCGCTCTTAATCAAGAAAGGCGTCCGACTCCGCCTACCGACTGAATACAGATCCTAACTGACCTAACAAGGCCTTCGGAAACTGAGATGTAATGGAACCAATAACGGACGGCGGATCAGGCAGACTGGACATCCACAGGCACGCCGTAGCTGAAACTATCTTGGGAGTGGAGCTTTAGCCGCTGACGTAATTTTGCAATGGTATCAGACTCCATTAGGACTTTTCCCAACTCATATATCAGCCGCTCGTTTTTCCTGCTCTCAACACCGGCAATCTTCCTAACATTACATTCTTCTTGATGAGTCAACAATACCTGAGACAGATATTCGTCAATCTACACATGGTCTGTCGATGGGTGAGCCGTCACTCAAGTCTCTCGCACCTCTGGCGTTGCTGATCGTTTAAACAAGATATTGCCAATAAACACGATATGTAATAGCTCAAGTGAATATCGTAGCCTTCCCATGCCGCATCCAATGGTTATTACAACTGGTTACTGCTGCATCTTGTCCTCGAAACTCTTCTCAAAAGTCGAACCTCCACCATGATCCCCTTTGCCTTCCCAGGATGACCGCCAAGCATATGGAGACATTAAAAATTGGTCTCAGCAGCGCCTTCTGCTCAATATGGCGGATGCAACTAGGGGTCATCCATATCCGTATGTGTCCGTTTGCAACTCCTCGTATTTATCGCGCCCCACCTTATAGGTTTCCCCTTACACCAACACTAGTGTCCTTCAATGATTCATCTTTCAACGCGTCGTACCCATCAAACTGCAACTGATAACCCTTTGGACATCTGAGGCTGATGATACAGCACCATCCGTTGGCTGCAACGACCGGTTGCCATCCACGCCAACACACGTGCGCTTATGACACCTGTTGATGAAGGTCCATCCAGTCCACGAACTCGAGTTCATAGTCGATCGTTACAAGTCGGCTATGAGTTTGTAGTCGATCGTTACCACTCGGCAAGATCCCGCGAGATCCCTCCGGGCTCCGGGCTACATTTTGATTACCTGTACTACGAGTCCCCGAGAAACCGCTCCTAGTATATTTCTATTTCTAAGTCACATATATGTTAAATAAATAAAATAGAATTAAAATCGACTATATATAAGTATCTAACTATAGTATTGTCCGCTGGAATGTCCGTGGGAATGGTACAGCTGGGGCTGGATGACGTGCACATCGTTTGCAGGAACTGCGCCACCTTGCGATTGTCCTGCGTTCTCTATTCCATACGTTGCAAGGCTCGCAACATGGTGAGCATTCATAGCATACCGATGAGAGGAAGGCTGAGGATGGTGTGGATGTGGATTAGTTAAGGGATAGGGAGTAGGGAGCGGTGGTTGGGAATGGTAGGGGGTGGGAAGGAATGGTCGTTGGGAATGGTAGGGAGCGGGAAGAAGGGGTTGTTGGGAAGAATGGGGAGCAGGAAGTGGTAGTGGTAGGGAATGATAGGGAGCGGCAATTGGTGGTTGGGAATGGGAGGGGACACGGAGTAGTGGTAGTTGGGAATGGGAAGGGCCAGGGAATGGCGGTTGATACCTGGCATGTGTTGAAGGATGAGGGGCTTGTAAATAGGGCATATATCTGTTGGATACGCCATTGATAGGCTCTGTAATCGAGGCTGGGAATGAATATGCAGCATGGTGAGGTGGATGAAGCAGCTGACTGGCACCTTTGAGAGTCTGAGCATGATGTGAAGGGGGATGGTGGTTTATATGCGTCTGGGGAATTAAATATGTGCTTGGTGATATAATATTTGGCTTTGGAACCCTCCCGGAGCTGTTATTCTCTAGCTCCTTCAGCTCTGAATGGACTTTCTCAAGATTCTTTTGTGTGGTTTGAAGACGTTTACGGGCAGTATCGTCATCTCGTCCAGCTTCTCTGGCCCTCTTCACAGTTGTCAATTGCTTTTCTGCTGTTTCTTGCAGTGAAACAGCTTTGGAATAGGCGACTTGCAGTTTCTTATCGTTAGCTTCGAGGGTCCGCTTTTGTACTGTGACTGTAAAATAAGAATCAATCAATCACATTAGATAACAGCTTGGAGGGTATTATGAGGTGTAGCATACCACTCTTGACAATAGATCTCGATGATCGTTGATAATAAGATGGCGCTTGATCCCTTGGTTGTATGTCATGAGTGACGAGGACCTGAACACCGACCATGGCTGCTGTATCATGGTGAAGCCCATGCACAAGGCCTGCAAATAAGCTTTGCTTGGTGCCCCTACGATTAATATTGCGATGTGCCTGCTCATTTCCGTTGGTTGTATTCGGAGCAGCTTGCCAAATATCTAACGGGATCTTGCTCTTTGGACGGTACATGCCAGCAAGGGCAAAGCCATCTGCAGCAAGTTTATCTTTCAACCAATCTATTAAGGCGAATTTGGTAGCTATAATGGAGAGAATCAAATAACTCACCAGCTGCCTTCTTACCGCCTCTCCTAATAATGGCTAAAGTTCCATCAAAATCCTCAAGTTCGTGAGCTGATGCTAAACTCATCATCGCAGCCACCACATTCGGTTGAACATGGCTGCTCAAACCATGAACCTTCGCAGAGATATGCTGGAAACATATGCGAAGAAAGCAACTGAGATGTTGCGGAGGAGTAAGTTTGCACAAGGGAAGCTTTGGATCGTATAAACAGCTGCCATCCAAATTCCGACAAATTTCTTGACAGAATTTTCCAAGGCCTTTGAAACACCTTGAGAATAGTACCAGACTATTGAAAATAGTCTTTCACCTACCTAAGGCCTGACCACGATGTTGATCTGCAGTCACAGTCTCTATCCCCTCACTGTGGATATGTCGAAATCGCACTGCACACCCTGTATCCTCCTTCATTACATCAAAGATGCGTCGAAAAAGGATCAAATGAGCATCGGCACTCTGAGAGGTAATATATGCCCTTGCAACAACAATGGCTATTCGCCTGAATTAAACTTCGAGCCCAGTGAATGAACAACAGACTTACAGCGTGAATACTGCGGAAACCAAGACTCTATCTCAAATTCCTGCCACCCATGAATTCGCTTGAAGGATGTGTCTATAGTCAGTCGTTTCATTTCTGAGAGTAATTTGCTCATCGTCTTAAACATGCATATTATAATATGAAATGTTCCTTGGCCAATCTCGTGTTTCTCGACCACTCGTACATAGGTCTGGTCTACAGGTAACTTGCGATGTTCTTCAAGTAGCTGGAGGGCAGCTGAAATTTTTTTTAAACATGTCCAGCTGTTTCAATAAACCGCCTACCATTGAACCCAGTGCCATATGGATATGTCTTACTTCGTAGTCCATTAATAAGTCGTTTACAATGGTCTAAGTTTCCAAGTGACGGATGGAAGTCACTTAAAACAGGATTTGTGCTTCCTTGCCAATTAAGAACCTTACGAAGGCCAGTCATGAATGTGGTGTCTAAGAGAATCTTGCAAGGTGTAGCATCAGCTAAGCCCCACCCGAGAGTTCCAAGAAGCAATAAGAAGATCTTTTGAATTGTCCCTGGCGTTTTTGATGGCCTTGGATTCTCATGAGAGTGTGGTCCATGACTGACTGCTGCGACATATGGGCAGGATTGAAGATCGTTAGGAAGGTAGAACTCCATATGTACTTTGCAGTTGGTTGTATACAAGAGCCGTCCTCTTGACAATACACCATTTGAATCTCGATGAAAATTTGCTATATTAAATTATGAAATATAGGTCAATCAATAGTCCTAAGCGAATTTCTCAACACTTACGGCAGTATTGCTTTTGCTCTTGGGGAGCCGCAACATACTTGCACGGCACCAATGGTCCATAACCTTCCACTTTTGCAGCTTCCTCATACTTTAAGATCTCCGATAAATCATCTCCCAATAAGGCCTGAAGGTACTGTAGATTATACTCATTCAAATTGCGAATTCGAAGATGATCCCGATGTCCTGGGCCTCGTTTCTCGCACCTGTCAATGACCAATATTTAATGAATTAGAAACACCCTAGCGTCAATAATACTCACTGAATAAAAGGTCTACCAAAACTGTCATTCCGAAATACCAATTTGCCGCTGCACTGGGGAATTTTATCCTTACGACTGCGGATGTCATGTGTGATCTCGTAAAACTCAAGCTCGTTTGAGTCAAAGTCAGAATCGGATACTTCTGAATCCTCCTCCTCTTTGAGTTCTGATATGGATTCAAAGGTACATCCATTCTGTATCAAAGCGCAGAAAAAACCAACTGTCTTTAGGAAGACTTCTTGCCCAGCTGTTGTCGTTTGTCGATTCTGGCTCTGTATGTGGCAGGGATCTGGATTAAACTCGCATCCTCGAACACCAGCACCTGAAGATGGAGCAAAATGAGAAGAATAATCAAATCAATTTTAGCTAAGAAAAAATAGCGGTGAACTCACAACAAGCCTTGAATTGATAACAAGACACTGGGCGAACATCATTGTTTTTAAGGACATCACCAAATAAATAACATTTTGTGTTTTTTCGTGCGCCATGTTTCACCCAAGAGTATTGAAGATTATCCTTTGGGTGAATGAATAATTCGGGACTTGCATTGACCGGAAAAATATGGACAACGGCTTCCTTTTCAGAAGCCCCGGACTCGAGATATTCAACAACAGCATTGCTGGGATGGTGAACAACCTTGCTGGCATAGGATTGACGACTAGGTTGATTTAATTTCTGAGTAATTTATTCCATGGTAAATAAACGAGCAGGTGGCGGAGTGTAGTTTGGAGTAAAAGGTATAGCGGAAATATCAATTGAAAAAGAGATAGAAATAGTTTCAAGAGTTCGTAAGAGAGCATTCGGGAGGAAAGCATTCTGCGAAGGTCCACTTGGATTGCTGACCTCTGGACCGGGCATACTAGAGTTAATGGCAAGAAGTTGAGCATAGGGCAGCAATCGCCGACTTGCTCTTTGAGAGGTGAAATAATTGCCGAAGAATTATTTGCTCCTGGATCCATTGCCAATGATAGATCATCCCGTTCCCGCTTTTTCTTACTAGTAAATCCAGATAATTATTTTCGTTTGATTGATTGAATTTTTGGGGCGCATATAGACTACAAGGCTCAGTTTATCTGGTTGTAATGTGAATAATCTGTGGGGATAGTCTTTTTCCGCTCTGAGTGTTACAGGCTAAGCCATTCCTTCCTTCATCACCATCGTTACCTGTACATTTGTAAATTAACTGCATTCCTGCTGTGGAGCAAGTTGGCGGACCACTCTGATCATGATAATGTTGGTAGTGATACTCCAACTGCGGTGGTGGTGCTACGCCATGGTGGCTCACCGCCATGGCCATTGTAGCAACATTAGCGAGAGTTGGAGGAATATACACCGCGGATTAGCATAACAAAGAAATTTTTAGATTTTGAGGTGGTCTGGAATATGAGCTCAGTGTCGTCATTCAGGAGAAATAATTTACTGAGGCTCATGTATAAAAGAGGGTCACAGTGGTACCGTCTGCTCTATCACTCGAACACACTGTCATTCGTTTCTTACAGTCTCTTCGCAACATTTCTCACTCATTTATAATGCCTCTTCAATCTCGCATGGATATCAACCGTAACATGCTTACCCTCCGCTCCGCTCGCCTCAACAATGACACCTCTATCTTCAACGACCTCTCCCGTGAGGTCTGCGAGGAATATTTTCGGCCTTATCTTGTACAGGCTGCAGCTTCCCCCAATCTTGTTTTCTATGACCGCTATTTAGATCGAGTTGTGGATTATCCCTAGTCAGTACCACATATTATTCCAATGCATCTGGCTGACGTTGCATTTTTTCTAGTCCTATGAGCAATGGCGAGCTCATTCTTCCCGATGGCATACAAGCATACAATGACCGTCGGCGTCAAGGTTTCGAGTGCCTCTGCGCCTCTCTTTACAAGGACGTATATGTGTTTATTCGTATTTTGAAGATCGGTAAGGAGTCCTGGGGGGTATGTGATGATTGCGGTTTACAAGGTTCGTTTTTAATTCCTGCTAATTAATAAATGTGTTAACAATTAATTCATAGTCTGCTTCAATGATAAATTCCAAACCTGTTATCTCGTAAATGACTATACAGGCTATAAGAAAATAGCAGGTATGCCCGTTGCAGTTAACCATTTCTTGCTCAGCTAATTTCGATATACAGAAACTCAACCTGCGCGCTCTGCCCCAGATGTGAATAGAGCCCGTTATCGCGCACTTGCACGGGCAGAAATGCGGCAGGCACAAAGGTTTATTCCCCAAGGGCTGGCAGCGGCAGCTAGGACTCGTAGGACACGCTCCAGCATTGGTTATGAGGCTATTAATACTAACCCTCTGTGTAAGTATTTTGATAATAACTTCCATTTGATTTGGGCACTCACTCTGTTTGTAGTCGCTCCTGGTCGTGGCACTAGAAGTGGCACTCCTTCGTCGAGCCGTTCATTCTCACCAACCAGAATTCGCTCCAGTGGAATTCGCCATACCACATGTCCCGCTACATTGACTAGTCACTATGAAAGCGCGAGCACCGCTCTCGGCCATGGTAGCAGCAACAACAGTTTCACTATCGGGTCATCTTCTAATGTTTCCAGCCCGGAGCTTGTGTATGAGCTTTGTGAATGTTGTGGTCAGTGCTTTGTTGAAGATGAATTCCCTGCGCATGGCTGCTTCATCTCTGATTAAAGCCTTATTCATACAACTGCTACCTACTCTGTTAGAATAGTTCAGATACCCATATACCGGACAGCTCTTCAGTTTCCACTTTGATAGCATTGATTGTTTGCATGTTCCTATCACTCCCTATAATCACCTTACAATAAAAAATATTTATTAAATTAGCCTGCATGAAAGTACATGGACAGAAGTTTGAGCTTTATTGACGTTGGGAAGTGAAGTTATGTCCCAGTAAGTTCACGAGATTGTCTTATCACCTACAGACCGACAAGCCAACATACTATTAGCATTTTCAATTCATGTCGAAGAGTTTAGGCCACATACCTATTAGCTTTGTCCTTCAATGAACAAAGCGTTGAGGAACAGTCTTTCCTTTCCCATGATGTGTCACCTCATCAGCATCCCACTGCGTCACCATTCCCCAATTCCACCTCCGCTTACGCCTTCATTGCCAATACCAGAGAGTTTCTGAAAAGTTCGAAGTAGCCTTGACATGTGTAGGAGCTCGAGCAGCGCGACGGGAACAGTGAACTGTTGCAACTCGAGAGTCGTGAGAGGATTGAGCTACGATCACGTGACTACTCAAAGGACAACGACGAGAACGGAAATGAATAAAATAATAACTCAAAGAGGTCATGAAGAAGTAAGCCGTTTGGTGTAATTACTATGCATTCTTACTATTTTTATTTCCATTCACTAGCTAACCTTGCCTTTACGCAGACCACACATTATCGGAGGGAACTGAGTAGACCTGTGCCCATTATGCCAAGCGTGAGGTTTGAGTCGGAAGGGCCGCAGACTGAATATGTACTGGTTTTGTGACATGAAGCTGCGTATAGAACTGGGACGAAGTCTCTGGGGGACACTTCGGGGAACATTATTTCTGGACCTGGCGCCAGGCAGATCTCATCAGATCTCGCTTGGAGTGGTAACGATCGACTCTACACTCGTCGGCTATGGCCCGGAGCGATCCGTGAGATCTACCCACGCCCCACCCGTTATCGGCACGGTGTTTCTTGATTTGCGGATTTGATTTGTCCCAGCCAAAAATTGATTTGGGCTGATTTGTGCTGATTTTTCGCTGGACAAGTGCAAATCAGGCAAATTAACTTGCGCTGATTTGCCTCCGTGCGGGCATTGATTTGTCCTTGATTTGTCTTGATTTGTGGATCGATTTTAAGCCCTACATCCACACAATGCTCTTACTATTGCCTCAACTGTTTAAAGGCCTAGTATGCCACTCTAAGGTACTTCCTAATGCTGCATCTAACTTTCCACACCGTTTTATCCGTTGTAATTAAGTTGTACTATGTGCCTGATTTGCGCCTGATTTGACCCTCTCTCTCATCCCAAATATCACTTTAATTGTTTTATTTTAATATTTCAAATTCTTAATCTTAAAGGCACCAGCGCCGTATGCCTCAGTACAGCTAGTACTACCCAAAAATAGCAGCTTTGTTGCCGGTCATCGGGCACTTAGGTGCACTCCCACTCCGTATCCCAATATACAGAAGTCTTTGAGATTCTTGAAGGATGAGTAATACATTCTATGCTGTTTTTATCAGAATATTATCCTTTCTTTTCGAAATTGAAGCACTGGATGAACCCTTACATTGATGTAAAGTCATCACGTGACCTATTTGAGTTGTCACGAAAAATAAAAATAAAAATAATGAGATTATAGGCCATGTTTATTCAAATACCTAAATATTTCTTTCTAGAAGGGGTACTCATTTGGCATGTTTCTGAGTAATTTAACTGTAGTTTGGGGGTGATTTGTGCTTAATTTGCAGTTGATTTGTGGGTGGATTTGCGTTGACTTGGTTTGGGGCTGATTTATGTCCGGCCCCAGCTTTGTGGATGGTCCAATACTATCTGATTGGTATATTAGAGCAATTATATACTACATAAAATGATAGAAAATGATAGAAGCTCATATACAGTTAGTTAGTGATAACTTACACAATCCTACATATGATCAGCTCTAAGCGCTAATGCCTTCGGCTGCATAGAACACAGCTACGCACACCTGCACCTATAAAATTAAATCAATGAAATAATAAAACTCGTACTTAAAAATAAACCTACAACATGCTGCAGACCATTCATGACCGTTGGGAATCTCCGCTGGAATTCTCCATACTTGCGTGTATAAATGCGTGTTCAATGCAAATGTTCAAATTCTGGATGTATAAGGGGAGCAGTAAAGAGTACAGAAATGCTATACATATTATGACAGAATAATATTGGGAGAATTGCCATGGATCTCTTAATAGCTACACAAAAACTGACAAAAATTGTGTTTCTTTTGGAGAAGCTATCATGTACTACTAAGAAATATTTGTACTCTAGTCAAGGATTGCCTGACAACCAAATCACATTGAGTATATCATTTATATCTATATATCTATCATAATCAATGAATAGATCTGCTTTTATTTAAAATGACCACCAATTTTTCTTATAGCTTTCTCTTCTTCTCCCTGAGCAAATCTACCTGGAGAAATCCGACGAAAATATGCGCCACTCTTGATAAAATATATGTCATATCTATATATTATAATAAAAATAAAATTGCCATAATATGTCAAGTTTTATGCTGACCTGCCACTATTATTGTTGTCTATGAAGTTCTAAGATGAATGTACTGACATTTCTATCATACACATGGATTTATTACATTTAAATTTGTTTTAATGCACAGTGGAATCCTCCGCATTCAAGCTGATCTTGTAATTTTCTGAGAATTGTCTAGAGAGACAGTCTTGGATCCATATTGCTCATCACTGCTCAGATAGCTTCCTTACAGCTATTTGCACAAAACTGTGCACTCCAACACGTGTGTCTCTTTTGGCGTGAATTTAGGAGGTCGAATTTTACTAGGTAAAGACATAGGATTAGCCACTAGTACAATTAATAAAAGTTGTTTATATCATATTTCAAGGGTTTAGCACGAAGAGAAATTAATAGAATATGCCCTGCAGCAGGCAGGGTGACACACAGCCAAATATAGCACACCACTGGGTTTATCACAACATCGGATGTTCTCATTATTGATTTGTTGTATCTATACATAGACAGTGATATAATACTGATTTACTATGAAGAGATATTGAGGGAAATTGCTTTGAGGCAGCCTTGAACAAATAAACATCTTCTCCTGTTATGTGACATAAGCCTGTCACAACCAAAGTTCCAAATCTCCACCATCCATTACACCTGATTGAATTGGGATCTCTTCACAGAAGATATATAGTACATATTCCAAATTATTCTAGCCAAGACAGAGTAGCAGTAGGTGTGCTCAATCCTCCATAAAAGTCCCCCATGGCATCATTTGGGTCACCTTGCCATGTTGACTGCTATAGTCCATATTTCTTTGATATCTCTTCGCAGTAAATATTTATAAGTTATAAGGGCTCCCCTATCAAGGACATCCTTAAATTTTTGTCTTTGGATTTCCCCTTGCTAGGTGAGATTCCTCAGGTTTGGCTGTATTTGGTTTGCTTATATATCTTTGGATTTCCCCTTGCTCGTCATCTGCATGAGTTCCACAGAGCATCCGAGGGTTGCCCTTACAGAGGATATGGGATGGGTGAGTGAAGGGGAATTGGATGGAGATGATAGTGGGGAATATTCTCCTCAGGGGGATATGGCTTTGGATGGAACTGCAAAGAAGGGAGTAAATGATGCACCAGATATGGAGAGTAAGAGGAAGCACAACAATGACAATGACAGCTATGACAGTACCGAAGCACTGGGTAATTTGGCGGAACACCCATAGCGGAAATGAGTCAAAAATACATTATATAGCAGCAGATTTTGGCAAAAAACATTAAGTAGAATAGTTTGAAAAAATTTGAAGTCCATACCCCAGCATTACGTGTTACAAGTGGCCAAATAAGTTCATCCGGAGGGGTACTGTTACCCATTACATAAACTTACATTTGAAATACTACAGTATAGTGAAACCTATGCAACAGTACTAAAATAAGCCAAATCCATTGGGCAGTTGACCAGCAACAAGGGAAACACTGAACGGGGCAGGCACCTCATTCAGAGACTAATATGCATAGAAATACATATTTCAAATGGATGCCTCCCATTTGGGCTGATTTATATATATATTATAGAGCTTTTGATTCCCAACAGATTGGGTCACTTTTTAAAAACATTGGCAGAACAGTTCCTGAGATATAAAATCAACAAGTTTATTCAAAAATGCATGTGGTAGTGCACAATCCAGAGACCTAAATTCAAGCTCAATGTAATCACAATATGTTATGAGAATGAGTTCATTTATACTCAAACCATTTTTAACAATATATTGAATTTAAAAAAATGTCATATAATATATTGATATATTGCTTGATATATGCTATTTTAACAATACTCATAAGAAGTCCATTTCTTAAGGTGGCCAGGACATGCAGTATACCAATGGCCACTGCTTCTGAGTACATGGATGCAGTGGGAATGGATATGCATTCAGTCACTGCTAACATGAGCTTAGCCTCCTGTCAAGACCCGGTTCTCGTAAGGGTTAGCTAACAAGGCTGAGGTCAAGGTTAAGCTACGAGGTTAGCTCAAGGGGAAAGGAACTAGGGCTTCACCTTATGTGTAGCGCACTCTCGAATCGCACTATTCCTTATTTCAGGTAGAGGTTCGAGGTCAAGGTTGAATGCAAGTCGAGGTCAAAGTCAAACCGAGGTCAGAGGTTCATGATAACGAGTGTTAAATTGAGAAGAGGGTTCAGAGGTGAGACAAGCTCAGAGTTCTCGAGGTTTGCAAGAAGGGATAGACAAATCAATATCAGAACTGAAGGATTATGTACATAAAGTTTGAGCTTAAATATGGGGAAGAGGCATAACTGAAGGAGGTCAAACCTGAATGCAAGGTAGGCCGGGCCAAGAGTACCAAGAGTATATTAAATGCAGAATGTAGGGTTGATAGAAAAGAAAATGTATAAACGATAATGGGAAATATAAATGAGAGGGGCAAACCTTAAAGTGAGGTATGGAACATGTAAGTGAGAGACAGAAACCTCGGAGCGAGGTATGAAGCGAGGTATAACACGAGGACGAAGGGGAACACAAGGTGATATGAAACATGAGGCAAAAGAAGTAATGAAGTGATGTGGTCTAGATCCAAATTGATTTTGAGCATGTGAGGTTCGAGGCCGAGGTTGGAACAACGCCGGATGTGAGGTTGTGAGGTTGAACTTGGAGGGAAAAGGAACGGGTCGTGACACCTCCAGAAAATGGCCTTCACAAACTGGAGCTGCAGAGGGAGAGAAATAGAGGAAGAAGAAGAAGAAGCAGAGTGAATAGCAGAGTAGGAAGAGGAGATATTATTGCTATTTCTCGTTGGAGTCGATCTTTTTTGGATGCATTCGAGCTCGATTCTCCCTTACCGCTACTAAACGGGCCTTCCTAGCTGGAACCCAGAACAGCCCCTTCCTGAGGTTGGAGAATCTTCTTATCGACGGTGAACGGGTTCCGAAGTATCGCAGAGAAGTTGGCGACCATCACGGCCATAGCGTCCTTGTAGCCGGCATATCGAAGGGTCTGGTCGGTTGCGTTGACCTTGTTTGACTGGTTGTAGGTAAGGTTCAACCCCTGGTGAAGAAGCTCCACCGTCGTGGTAGAGAACTGTGGAATTTGATCGAACTCAGCAATAATGTCCGCAAAATGGGTCAGCATGTGAGCCTTCGGCATGTTGTAGGACGAGTGCCCCTCCATGTACACATTTTAACCAGTGTGCCATCTTTTAGAAACTGTCACCAATGGGTGTGCCAACCGGTACGCTCACTACAGTAGTGAGATGCTGGCCCAGAAGCCCACTGTTTGTCGAGACATGCTTCGATAGTGACCACTTATGCTTCTACACCCTGGTTGTATTAGAAATTAGAAAAGGATTGACTAAGTGGCCTGAGCTTGAGCTTCGAGAAATTAAGTCGCCCATGAGCGATCGATGAAGTATTCAGAGATTAGAAAAGACATCAATTGCTCCACACAGATCTTGTTGGAAGTATAAGACGTTCCGGCTGCTAAATTAACGGAATATATGTCGCTAATTGATACTTAGACTCCCCTGGACCCCTCGACTTTTGAATGTCTTCAATTAATTACGGATATCCAGATCTATTTTATTTTATTTATAAGGCAATAAAGACTACAATAGAGACTAGAGACCGAAGCATGTGTGAAGAATAAAGATACGGAGGATACACTATGAGAAAGTAGGATAAGACGTATTAGATGAGGCAAGGACGGATGGTATGAATGAAAGATCTAGCGGAGACTCGTTGCTCTAACTTCACTCTGAATCAGCGGAGGCCACGCTGGTGCTGGCGCTGTTCCATCCATTGATGGCCCACGATAATGCTTGTTCCAGTCATCGACGTCTTCTACGCCAACAGTTAACCGAATGAAGTTGGGTGTGATACCGCGCGCGAGACGTTCAGCGGGTGGAATGCTCTGTACGTAACATATAATCAACTCATGGAGTTCGGCATAGTAATGAAAAAAGAACACTCACCCCGTTCGTCATCTTCTCCGGCAACTCTGCCAAACTCCCGACACCTCCCAAACTCTCCGCAAGCGTGAATAGCCTCGTCCTCGTCAAGAACCTCTCAACAGCTCCATCATCCGCCAGTTCCCCAGCGCCTCCGAACCTAAACGAGACCATCCCGCCGAATGGGAAATCGCCTTTGCCCCTCCGCTTGTTCCCTTCCTTCGCCTTGTCAACAAAGACCCACACATTGACAAACTTGCGCGTGCGGCGTCAGGATCTTGACTGCGTTGTTATGGCCTGGATTCTCCACGAGACCGGCGTAGATAACCTCCTTAACAAGCGGGTGCGCTGCGAAGGAGGAATCACGCATAGGCGTCCAGCTTCGCATCCTGCTGGACGAACCAAGCAGGTGTTATGTGCATGAGGTTAGGTAAAGATATGATTATTCAAAAGAGTAGAGCGACATACGTTGCATGCCTCTATGCTGATGATAAGTCGTACTGAGTCCCTAGTCTCATCTTGCACGCAGTGATGTTTGATGGACTACCTTCCCCAGTGGGAAACTAATCGAACATTCTTCTTGCTTTGTCTTCCAGTAAACGTAGCAAGCCACGAGAGAAAGGCCAATGCACGTGTGTTCATATTGCCGGATGCAGAGATGCAGCGTCAGGTTGAACTCCAGGAAGATGCGCATGGTCAAAGTTACGAACATTACTTAGAATGAAGAGATCCGCTTAGTTCGAATGTAATCGACAATACCTGTTCCGAAGGGTCATGGAACCCGAACGTCATCAAGAGAAACAATAGTAAAGGAACAATAGAAAGGGAGCAATAAAACAGGAACAACAGAACAGGAGAAATGAAACAGAAGCAATAGAAAGGGAAGAATACAATAGGAACAATAGAATAGGAGCAATAGATCAAGATCAATGGAATGGGATCAATGGAATAGAATCAGCTGAACAAGATCAATAGAACAGGAACAACCATATTAGGACATGTCAAGGTCACATTCTAACATGCTCCTCATTCAGAGTCAGAAACAACTTCAAGACCCATAGAAATGGCTTCCGTTCATCTTTTGCTGATCATTGCTTTAAGCACTGCATTTTGCATATTGAATATTGATGGAGATCCTTCATGATATTGTGGGCACGAATATTCACATTTCAAGATGAAGGGACCATGAACTCTGGAGAGGGAGAGGGAGGCATGCAGGAGGCAGAGAGAAACTTGTCACTACGGTTCTAATTTCGGAATTATTATGTCATTTAGTCACATGGACATAATGCGCTGCTCCTGAAGAAAAGAAGAAATGAATAGTCCCATTGCAGCAGCTATGATAGCAATATGCAGAGGAACTGACACTCAAATATTTCTGAGAACCCCTTCTTCTTTATTTCTTTCTTCTAATTATCCACAAGGAATCCTGCTCTTCTTTGAAGTATAATGTTTAGGTACTAAGTAAATATTGGTCTCAATAAACAATGCCTATACAGGCTGAATAATAGAATGTATACATTAACTCTAGACTTTCAGAATATGAGATCGAAGAGAAAATGCCATGTACATAACGTGGGGGGATGTCAAGTATTGATCTGAACGGTCATTTTGTTATTATGTTTTATTGACTATTATTTTATATTTCGCTTTATGTCGCATATATGCACATATACTTTGTTTTCCCTTGCGGCTTCTTTTCTACACAGCCTTCCCATTCATTATCTGATCTTGTTTTCCGCTTATAATTTCCTATCTTGTTTTATATCTTTTATCTTGATTTTCATCTTCATTCCATGTGTTAGTGATTATTATCGATTCAGCTGTTGTATTCGACATTCAAACTTTACATTGTTTTCTCACCAGCTCCGCTCGGTAAGTTATCACACCAATTATGTTCTTATGATTTGTTTTCGATTTTATGTTTTTCCTTTTACCTATCCGATGTCTTATTCATATAAATACACTCGATTGTATCTACTTTTAATCAGTCAGAAATTGAATATCGTATTCCTCTAATTCTTCTGTTAACTCATACTCTTGTCACTTTCCACTCAGACTTAAATTCTGTCCGGGTTCTCTTTCTCTATAACTCTTGAACTCTTGAACTCTAAAGTAGAGACAACCTATAACTCTGCAGGGTGCAACACACAAGTTGAAGCCAAGTCCCTTCAGTATAAGTCATTTGCGTTTCCAAACAGAAACACTATATACCTCCGCATGGACTACCAGGTGTATTCTGTATCAGGACGTAACAGTATTTCTGACTCCTACTGCATAGTCATATGACATCCAAACCAAATTCTAAACCAATAGAAGCAGTCAAGAGACCGGCATTCCGATTCAGCAACTCTCCACCACCAACAACATCACTTTCCGACGGAAAAGCTCGTTACGCTACCAAACACAGACAAGTAGTTGAACCTTTGATTACTGACTGAAAATCCAGAATGCCTCAACCACATCCTACAATGTCCAGGACTGCAACAATCACTGAAGTTCAAGGTATCCCAGATGAAACTACACATGGGTCAAACCACACGGAATCCATGGGTGTAGAAAGCGTGGTTAGTGGTGTTGACTATGATCCTATTCAGGAACCACAACCACCAAGGGATCCTACACCACCAAAGGACGGATGAGGTTCTGATCGGACTCCACGGCCATCACCCCGGCCACTTCCACATGAACCAATTGAAGGTGGAGGAGGTGGAGGAGATCCAAATCCAGGAGACTCCGACAGCGACTCCGATTGGGATTGTGATCGCGACCGGAAACGTCGCCGCCGGAGGAAACACTACTATTATTCAGATGCTTCTGATTCTGATTCTGATGTGGACAATGTAAAGAAGCATGTAAAGCTTAGGGACCCCGACACATATGATGGGACTAACCTGGAGAAGCTTCAAAACTTCTTGTGTTTATGCTCCTTGGTCTTCAAGTCAAAGGCCAAGACTTACCGCTCCAATATGTCAAGGATCTATTATGCTCTTTCGTTCCTATGCGGAGCCGCACTGGAATACTTTGAGCTAGCAGTTATGGCTGATTATCCCAACAAGGATGATCAACCCATATATTTATTATATTGGGTTGAGTTTGTTGAGGAATTGAAAGCTAACTTCAGAACTGCTAGCCCAGAGGAAGACACGGAAACTGCACTTGAAGAACTCAAGATGGAGAAACACCAGAACAGGTTTTTAACCCTTATGACTTTTTATGTCACTACTCTGGATTCTACTTGCGTTGTCGTTTTGGGACATAACTGGCTCACCCGCTATAATCTGTTGATTGATTGGGTATTGGGCAGTATCAAGTTCCGCGCAGCAAATCCTGAAGGGTCATCAAGCACTAGGATCAATGCCAGGACAGCCAAAGCTGTTTCCAAACGGCCTCTTGATCAACACTCAACCAACGAAATTCCATGCTCTCCTCCAACCGCTTCCACGGTACCTGCTGCCAAGCCCTCTGTATCTTTTGTCAATGCAGCTGCTTATATGCGCGTGGCAAAGGCTGAAGGTTCCCAATGCTTTTCGCTCAATCTGGATGATCCCACATTTTCTGCACGGGCCACCAAAGTGGACACGGACACTGATATACTTAACAGTGTGCCCAAAGAGTACCATAAATTTGCTGATGTATTTTCGAAATCCCACGCGGATACTTTAGCTCCTCATCGCCCTTTTGACCTCAAAATCAATTTGGAAGATGGCACTTCGGTTCCGCCCGGACTCATGTACTCACTTTCAGCGACTGAACAGGTTGCCTTACGGGAATTCCTAGATGAGCATTTACGCATTGGATTTATACGACCTAGTCGTTCTCCGCACGGTGCGCCCATCCTATTTGTCAGGAAGAAGGATGGCTCTCTGCGTTTATGTGTCGATTTTCGTGGACTCAACAAAGTCTCAAAAAAGGATAGGTATCCATTACCCCTTATTGCTGACCTACTTGATGCACCAAAAAGATCTAGAATTTATTCCAAGATTGATTTAGGACACGCCTACCATCTTGTTAGGATCGCCGAAGGTGATGAATACAAGACTGCCTTCCAGACCCACTATGGCTCTTTCGAATGGCTTGTAATGCCGTTCAGGCTCACCAATGCACCCGCTGCCTTTCAGAGGTTTATCAATGATATCTTTGATGATTTATTGGATGTTTCAGTCCTTGCTTATTTGGATGATATATTAATTTATTCAGATAATCTGGACAACCATAGGAAACATGTCAAAGAGGTATTACGCCGGCTCCATGTGAATGGACTATATGTGCGCAGAGACAGATGCGAATTTCACAAGGAAGAAGTTGAATTCTTAGGCTACATTGTATCCAAGGATGGACTTTGCATGTCCGAGGATAAATTCAAAACTATTCTCGAATGGCCAGAGCCCCGCAAGGTAAAAGACATACAGTCTTTTCTAGGTTTTGCCAATTTTTACAGGCAGTTTATTTACAATTATTCGGACCTCATGGTTCTGCTCACACACCTCACAAATAAAGGTATTACCTGGTCATTTACTGAAGCATCTCGATTAGCCTTTGACTCAATCAAACAGGCCTTTACGTCAGCCCCAATCCTTAGCTATTGGATTTCGGATGCACAACTTGTTGTAGAAACCGACGCCTCTGACTACGCATTAGCTGCCATAATTCCCATATGGATTAACGGTGACCTGCATCCGATCATGTTTCATTCCAGAACCTTTAATGAAGCCGAACGGAATTATGATGTCCATGATAAAGAATTGTTAGCTATTTTCGAAGCTTTCAAAAAATGGCGTCATTATCTTGAAGGTGCATCCCTGCCAGTGGATGTCGTTACTGACCACAAGAATTTAGAATGTTTTGCTACTACAAAATTGCTTACTCGTCGGCAAGCAAGGTGGTCAGAATTCCTATCCATATTACTAGCAGAATTGGGTACCCCATTCTGGGTCTCTTCACTATAGAATAACCACTGGGCCAATCAGGCTGATTTTACTATGGATGGGTAGGTTTTAGTGAGGGAACTAGGACCTGCTATAGCTGGAGGTGTGGGTTCCCACAACTGGTGATGTTGGGGGAAAATACTAGGGAAACAAAGGTCCCATCACCATGGGACATGGGAGCATGAGTACAGGGTAAAAAATGTATAAGGGTGTAGGCAGGGTTAACTCACACTCTGGAAGCCTGCACCTCCAAATATACCAGGCCCTGGTCCCTTTGCCAAACTCTACCCATCTATAGTAAAATTCACCTGATTGGCCCAGTGGTTGTTCCATGGTGATGGGACTCTGAATGGGGTGCCCAATTCTGCTAGTAATATGGATAGGGTGGTTGGCATATCTGGAAGACTGTGGATCTTGTTCACAAGGGCTCAATTGAGTCCCTTCTCAAACTTGTCAACCAATGCAGCATCATTGTAACCAGTGTCATTCTTCAATTCACTGAAGCTAGCCACATACTCATCAGCAGTATGTGTTCCTTGCTTCAACAAATCCATTTCTCTTCTAGCAGTGCCTGCAGGATCAGGATCCCCAAAGGAATCTTTGAACTCCTTGGTGAAAGTCACCCACCTGAGCTCCTCTTCAGTGATGAGTCTTTCAGTCATGTCTTTGACCCAGGGACCAACTGTGCCTCCTTTCATGTAGGACAAGGTGATGGTGATTTTATCATCATCACTGGTGATCTTCTTGCCCTTAAATTATAAGGATAGTTGATTCAGGAATGCACTGGATTTGCTGATAGTCCTATCAAAGACATCAGGTGAGGCAACCTTCAGTCCAAAAGACTCCTGAGCTGTGCCTTTAGATTGCTTCAAGGCCTCAGCCATGATTGCAAATTGGGCATCCATTCTTCCCAGCAAGCCTGTGTAGAAATCCACTGGTACTTGGGGAAATGGCTGCTGTCCAGATTGGAAGTGTTCTTGGAGAAGCTGCTCATGGGGAGCAGAAGAAGGAATAGGGAGAGGGATCATGTCTATATTAGACATGGTGATAGTGTAAGATTGTAGGTTTTGAGGGGTTGAGGGGATTGTTAAGGGAATATAGTCCTGGAAGTTCCAAAAGGACTAGTAGGAAATTATAGTGCAATTGTACCACCTCAAGGATTGTGGGAGTGATTACCCAAAGAGCCTACTCTTGGTCTTAAGCTGTCCTGTACAGGAACCAGCCCAATAGTTCACTGCATCTAGACCACCTAGTAATGGCCTATGCACTTACTTGCTATAGAGATATAGGGTAGGGTGTAAGAGGATAGCTCTAGTCTTCTGTTAGGGCAACACTGCAAAGCTGCAACAAGCCACCCTATACAACAACAACTAGAAACTAAAGTGTAGAGGAAGAGATGAGAATAGAGATGTATAGGCACTAATGACTATACAAGCAGGCCACTGTCTTATAAGACTGCAGTGGAAATCCTAAGAGACTAGAGCCGGGGGAAAGCTACACTACAGAGGTCCTTATATACCTTTGAGAGGAACTAATAATAGAATTTCCATGACTAATGCTATGCTCATTCTTCTAGAATCTTCTATAACCTTCCTGAACCTTCCTGCTACTTCCTGACCCTTCTTGACCTTTCCAGCAATGGAATCTTCTAGAATGTTCTACCATCTTCCAGCATATATCCAAAAAGGGAATGTCCCCTGACACCCACTTTGGACGAGATGAGATGCAAGAGACTCCGGGCATGCAACATCATCACAGTGTTTGATATGTCTATTATGAATAACTGGTAAAGAGGTCAGCAAAGCAAAGCAAAACAAAGCAAAGGTAAACATACCAGTTCGTTCTATGCATTCTACTAAAGTAGAGACCTTTCACTTGCCACATCCTGGAATCCTGTAATACACCATCTCAGAAGCTCCTGGTTCGGGTGGTGTTGGCAAGGATCGATGTTGGTATATCTTTGCCTCTGCTTCAAGATAGAACTTGTACATGGTAGGTAGCACATCTTCCCAACATTTAGGCCATGCTTGGCATTTGCGCTGTCTCTGTGTGCAACCGATACGAGGTAGTTGAGATACCCAGGACATTTGATGTGCTGTCATAAGGTCATCCTCTACATAGAATGAGCTGTCGTAATCGTTGAAGCTGTAGTCATCTTCCCTATCTCTCATATGCTCTCTGAAGGGCAGGTCATCTAGAGGTGAAACTGACATTACATCTTCCATGCAGAGATTGGAGGATTCCAATCAATTGGGGGCTGGTGTAGATATGAAACTTCCATCAACAATGAGCCCTGAGAACAGCTTCCTCTCTTTCCGTTCAACCTTCTGTTTTAGATTCTGTAAAGACGTAGCATTGTTCTTATTCTGCAAAGGAGATGACGGCACCGATGTAGCTTTTTTGATGTATTGTGGCAGCTTGAGAGGCGAACCAGTAAGTGGATTGGTGCCAATTACTTTCATTCTGCGTTTTGACTTTGACTTTGTCATAGCTAAGGATGAAAGTTGACTTGAAGCTAAATATATCTCTGCTTAATTATAGTGCGTTCTGGATATAGATATATTTATAAGCACCAAATTCAGACATTGTGGACAACAATGTTTGTGCCAAGATGATTGTTGATATTTATTTGTATTGATGCTGGATTGTGGTGGTCTGGTCGGTTGTGGGTCACAATGTACCAGCAATTTGCCAGGTTCTGGCTCATTTCCCAGTGGCTATGTCGTTGTAACTCAAATT
>KN837082.1:14233-49622 GCA_000827215.1 Sphaerobolus stellatus SS14
ATTTTCCAAGGTCTGGAAAATGTTTGGAAGATGCACTCAAATCCTGCCATTTTCCTGACCATTTTCCACTCTGGAAAATTTAGACCAGTCTGCAGTGCAGGTGGTCAGATAAGAATGAAACAATACATGGTAAAACTCTAAGACAAATGTTGAGCCAATAAAACATGATAATCTGACAGATATGAGTCTGAGACACTTTACTTGGTACTGTAAGTCATAAGATAAGGTTGGGATTTGCTGGTGACGATGAATGGTATTAAACTTGGGCTTGGTGATTATTCAGAGTAGTGGTTAGTGAAGTTGTTGGAACCAATGAAGAACATGTCAGAGTGTGACACAGGGTAGGGCATAACACTTAGACCTCAGCTCTAAGCCTCAGGGTAAGGAAGTTCTATCTCAATGTCCTGATTTGTTCATTCAACCAAAGAAGATGAATAATATGAACAAATATCTGTTTGGGAGATTGTTCAATTTGACATTGCAATGAAAAATTGAAGGAATGAACAAGCTGAAGTTAGGCTTTTGAGCAGCTTTCTCAACTATTATGTCAGTATTAATCAATAAGCCTTAGCACCACCAAATCAACATGAACAATACAGCCAGACTAAGGGCCAGGTGGGGACCCAAAAATACAATAATTAAAATCCCCCCAATTTGAGTTTTTGCACCCTGGATGTTTATTTGTCAGCAGATTGGTAAGCATTTGTCAGCATTTGTCAGCAAATGTTGCCTACCTGATGCTAAAGCTCGGCCCTAATTTTGAAAACTACTGAGAAAAGTTCGAAAAAATTCGAAGTTTTTTTTTGGTTTAGAATATTATTTTAGGAGTAATTAATTAGCCTCATAGGGAAAGTAATTGGAAGTGCAGAACAGAGAACAGGATAACAGAGAAGGTCAGAAAGAATATAAACGGAGCTGAACGGAAGTGTGGAATAAGAACGATAAGAAACAATACGTGAAATAATGAATACCGGAACCGGGTGGAATTGTGGATGTGTTAAGAATGGTACAATTCCTAACACTACCAACCCATTGATGTACTCCACCAGATGTCCAGGGTACTCACTGTCTCCATCCTGTGCTCTGCTCTCTGCTCACAACAACTGTGTGTGTCGAAGATGTTGAATACAACTCAGAGGTCCAAATGGTATCCTCTTCAGACACTTTGAACAGGGAACTGTAGTATTTAAAAAGGGGAGTGAGATGTTCACTGGAGGTTCTGAAGGGTGAAAATATTGGTCTCCTGACAGCATTCTCATGGAGTACATCAGCAGCCAGGGTAAAAATTCTTTTTCCATCCAATGAATCTGTATCAAAGAATATTATATACCATGAAGTATTATAATTAAAATAGCAGACCCATGTTGTATTTGACATTGCTCACCCCTATCTCTGCATTTGTCAAAGAAGGACAGCACAGCACATCTGTTCCAAAGCAGTAGGAGTAATATATTTAACATTGAAGCAAGTGCTCTACATAATGCTTTTAGAAAAAAGCAGCAGCCAAGGTACAACCCGGGTTTGCGAAGTGGACCCGAGGTTGTATCTTGGCATTTGCTCATCCCTATCTTAAGTTCGAGCTTTGCTGTTCCAAAGTAGTAGGAGTAATATATTTAACATTGAAGCAAGCCCTCGACTCCTCTTAGAACAAGCCAATGCAGACCCAGGTTGTATCTTTAAAAAATCCAGCTTTAACTTAACTTTTAGGCTCCTCTTAGAACAAAGTAAAAAAAAGAGCCACAAAACCCCAGGTCCGCGTCTATATATTAACGCAAAACCGCGATTTGCTGATATAATATTTTACATAAGCAAGGTTCCCACGCATCGTCTAAAATAGCCCCTACAAGCGGTAAAGCACATAGACACAAGGACGAGCGCAGCTCGCCCTGTTTGTGGAGCAAACACGAGCTTGCTCGTCCATCTGCAGCAATTGTGGTGTCATTATGTCTAGGCTTTGGCGGTTCACCATGGTTTGGAAGAGGCAGCGGTGGAGATAGATACTCATGAAAACTTCTCAGCCTTAGGTATGTACCTCACGACTGCCAACAATCATTTGCGAGCTAATCATATGGCGATTCAGCTGGCTTAAGACACCATCACAATGAGGGGTTAAGGATGATGGAGGAATACAACATGACAATACAGTGATGGATTTTGGGGTATGTTTATTTCTTCTGAATGTTTGTGGAGCTGCTCTAAACAACCCCCTTCTGTGAACAGATGCATGCTATACTAATAGTTACTTGGCTTCGAAACCTTCACTCTATTCTCCTTTCTTTCAAATTCTCCCATGCTCCGTATGCTAACCACCGCAATTACTAATAACTAGAACTAATCCATGTATTTAAATACGCAATATATATCTTGATTTTTTGGCTAAAGTACTGCATCATTATGCATGATAATTACTGTATTTAATGAATAAGAATAACCAATAAAAATGGTACTACACATGCCTACTGAGACTATAGGCTCTATAGTTCACTGCATAGACGTCTGTAGTACCAGCAGCCACTATGCTAGCACAAAATGATATGACCTCTATGGAAGCTATGGAGACTACCATAGTGTACATAAATTACAGAGGCTACGGTGTCTACGGACACTATATAGACTATATAGCAGCTGCCAACTTTCCTGATGCGTGGCGTAGTGAATACCTTTCCGAAGGATGTTATGCATCAAGAGCTGGCTAACCCGACGACGATACTTATCCGCCCAATGCTTTGTGTATGAAGGTAATTTCATATTTGGAAAAATGTCGATTGAATGCCTTGACACTCGACCACAAAAAATACAAATACCCATTGCCTTATCTAACACTCCATTCAGCTAGAGAAATTTACAAAAATGGACGTTCTGGGAATTGAACCCAGGACCTTTCGCAGTCAATTAAATGCGAAGTGAATATTATACCCCTAAACTAAACGCCCTAGCGTTGTGTACTCTCAGCCTCACCTTAAGCTCACAATGTTCTCATCTGATCGAAACTGATCTTGGCTGAACACAGATCAGGACAGATACACCCAGAATTCCAGGACCCCCTCATGTCAGAAATTGTGTGTCGATATGATCCCATCTGCGGAAATATGAAATTCAGCTTCATCGGTTGAAACCTCCTACCCCTGTTGGCTAGCTAACTAGATAGTAACTAGTCTACAAACTAGATATTACGTTGGAAACCAAGTAACAATATACCACCTTCAAATAAACCTCAGTACGACTACTAATACGGTGACCAGTTTCGTGCTGACTGGCAGCCCTGGAGTGCGGTCAGCTAAAGTCATCGAAATGCATATTTTGAAACCTCGAGCCGATCGCATTGCCTGCTCACAATAAAATGAATATCAATAAGCAGAGACTGACATTCTCACCAATGCCTTAGTGGCCTTCTGATAATGTACTCTGAATTTAATGAGATGAACCAGGGAGAAGGGAGAAGAGCAGAGCAGAGCAGGAGATCGTGAGGGTGATGGTCAGAGTCAAGACAAACTGGGGCAAAGCGAACTTAATAATTATATAGTTCAGCAAAACCGCCCAGCACGAACATTTCCTGTGACATCACCTGACACGACTCAATGTACTCTGATCTCGGCCTATGGAGGAAGTGCTGCGTTGATCGAGTTGACATGACCGTACATAATATACAAAAATATGGTTTGAATTACTCATGCCAATGTGTTCACACGTCCACAGCATTCAAAGGACATCAACTAGCATGTATTTCAGCTCACACCGGTTCGGCACATATTCCAAGTATCGGACAGCATCAATTTCAGCTCAGATCAGTTTTGATCAGATTACATCAGGAAAGTTGACACAGGATCCGTTTTAGCGCCTGTGCTAGGAGTGATAGGCAGTGGTATGTAGGGCTATATATTCTCTATACCGACTCCTAGCTTCGGTTAGCGAATCCGCCATTGCCTATTCCTACCTAGTGCTACCTAGCACTACGCGGAGTTTAGCACGCGTTGCACGTTTTACTGATGTAGACAATTGCAAGTTCTCACTGGGCCTCAGCCCTGGCATGTACCAGTATCGCTCATAGTTCATATAAATTATTCGGAATCTGAAGGACTAAGCCAAGTTATTAGCTAAGTCCTATATTTTTAACATGTTCACTAACGGAAATTGTAAACATATTTAGAAAGATTAAAGATGACATCTGAGCCAACGTTATTTTCATAGGCTTTCTCCTAGCTACCACAGAGAGTAGAGTGATGGTGATATTTAATTTTACTCATCTTCAAATGAACCTCCTCCCTGTGCCATCGTTCTCATTGTTCACACGCGAGAATTTCTTCGATAGGTTCACCTTCGCCTTCAATTTCAAGGCTCCAATCGCGATAGGAAAAAACAACTTGCTCCGGGGGAACACACGGCGAAACACCTTCGTTTCGCATGTCCGGTGTCCTTTCGATGTTACGTGCTCTGATGAGTCTTTCCATATCAACACACTTTATAATATAACTTCCACACAATAGCTTTTGCATGTTTGGCAGTAGAATTGACCACTACTGCGCCTTGATCCTAAAATTCTCCATAAATATGAATCAGTGTGTTTTCAGCCAAAGCCAATCGAAGGTGGTCGTGATTCTGGCTGCCTGGATAACCCATTCAAGCTCTTGCACCCATTGACCCCATAGAGAGGATTTGCAACGATCCACAATGTTTGGTAGTCATGTCGGCTAATTCCTGCAGTTCTTACAGACTAGTTCCGCCATATTAAACAGATGAATGTTGCAAGCTCGGGGTACTTATGGAATGCCATACGTAGTCCCAAGGGGAGTAATTTAGATTTAATCTGCGTAAATGGTTCAATGTGATCGGTTCCGAGTGGAAGTCTTGAGGGATTCCGGATCATTGCAATGAACATCGAGACTGATAAGACCGGAAGTTTGTTTGAGTATATTGAAAACTAACCTAATATTGAGCCCCGAAAGTGTGAGATGGGTTATTATGGCCTAGGGCAGCTTGGGAGGAATAGGATCCATGGTGAATTACATTCTGGATGGCACAGCCACCGGACGAAGGCTATATGCCTCACATAAGATATCAGATAGTGCGATTCCGGGAGCAATATCAGAAGACAATGTGAGTCCCTCACTTAATACGAGAGATAGATTGAGCACTATGGGTGCCTGCAGCGGGAGACATTGCAGATTCGGCACATGCGGCACACATGAAGCAGGCTCACGGATTAAAAATTCGACCGTTTCCCATTGTGAAGAACACGACAACATTAGATCGAATAGCTTGGGATGATGCTCTTCATAAAAGTTACACTTGATTGTCAACGGACAGTTGTGCGTGCGACCCAGAAAGCGTTGCAACTTCTTCAGCATCTGTGTGGATCGACTGAGGTTGGAGAAATCAATAAGAAACCACAGCATAGGGGTGGATAATGCTATCGTTCTCCATCGTCGGCACACCATGGTAATGATAATCAAGGTCTCATTGAGGGGTGTTGCTCAGGCGTAGCAGAAAACGTAGGTACTGGCAGTGAAGCTAACAAGAAGGTTGCTTCAAGATCGTGCGAAAGGACGATTAGCTGGGTGTGACTATGTGGGTGCTCCGGGTACGTCACGGCAGAGAAGGTACGTTCGATGGTTAACTTTAGCTGGGAGGCGTGTGAGAGAAGTCGAAGACGATGACAGGACGGAGAAGCGGTCTCAAGACAGGACGCGTCGCTGATCACGTGGCAGATGCTCAAACCACCGGTGAATTCGGTGAATTTTCGACGCGCGGGAAAGTTTGAGATAATAGGCGCTCTCTTCTTTTCGTTCGGGGGATTTAACGACGACCGAGGCGGTGTGATATCATACCTCTGCAGTATGTCCAACTCGTATTCCCGTTCCAACCCAACGCATTATGCTAAACTTCGTGATAGACCGACTGCTCTCTCATAGCGCCCAAGGCTTCTTCCTTCGGTTCCAACATGCTATCCATTCCGATTCCGTCCATCCATAACAAATAGTTGCGCGTCCTACATCGCTACCGGCATTCTTAGCACGCGTTTATGCCCTTATTACCTCCTAACTCCCGAGGTAGCAAATATTCGTCTCAGCCATCAACTACGATCCGAGTCTACACTGGTCAAGGGAGATAGGCCTTCGAAGCTTATACATATCTGAGCATCTTTTCCCCCAATGCATCTTGATCTGGGATAAGACTGCCACGTTATTCGCTTCTTATTCAAGAATCACTGAGGAACTGCCAAAGGGCGCTTACTGGATGCAGGGACCTCCGCGAATTCTGCCTCAAACATCGTCTTAGTGCTGTATCGGATGTTACGAACATGAATAATCCGAGTGGGTTGTCATTTATATCCGCCTTCATGATACCTTACGTTGACGATCGCCCATATAGGTACTAGCGTCTGCATGGAATGCCGTTCAACAACCATGACCGGACGGTGCTCAAGCGGCATCGTGGTGGTCATCTCATGGAATCGTGCATTCCAGGTCGTTTTCATGATACAATCTTCCAAATGAGGTCCTTGTTGTCTCGTCGCGGAACTGTATATCCGGCGATCCGCACACCATACCAGTCCTCGCCCACGCAACCAATTAATCCGCCTTGGAACCGAACATATATTGGAACTACTCTGTACTCACTACCGCGTGGATATTACCCTGGAATATCGCTAGTTGGATTCTCAGCGTCTACTGCAGGCTCGTCACCGGGCGCTTACCCTACAAAACAACGATGGTCCATTCTACGTCGACGGTTTCTCTTTTATTGGATTGGCTTTGTCAATGGTGATGTCTTCAGCGGTGACACCATTCTACTGCTTAATACCGTTCTCATCAGAGGGAGACCTACCAGCTAGGGCAACGGCATCTGCGTGACGCGTCGAAGCGTAAACGTCCTTACAATGAGTCTAACTATGGATGATAAGCGTTGACTCTGTGGCTAATCACAACATGGCAATCTTTTTCAATCACGATATGGAACACTGCCGAGTGCGAACCTTCGCAAATGCCAATCTGCCGGTGCCGACCACTTCAATACCACTTACATAATATACCCACAGATGCAAATGGAACATTTTTGGGTTTCGCCTCGAGCTGTAATATAAGAGTGTTTAAGTAAACATGTGTCTGCAGCTATCACAATACACGGAGTCCTCAATCGAGCGTATCATCGCGCCAGGTCTTCAGGTTCTATAGCTTCAGTCACAATGTCACAATAATTCAGCAATCTGAGCAATCCATCTCATCCTCGTTGGTTCACTGTAGCGACTTTCGAGAGAATCACAGAACCGGCTATTCAACCGTAGGAAGCTCAGTCAAATATATATATATTATACGTCCTTTCCTGATCTACAGCCAATTGCCATACCGATAAATTCGTAGCTACACCTTAATGCAGGGATATCATACTACTGCTCAAGAGTCAAAACGTTTGCTGCCTCATATGGTTGAATTCACTGATTTCCGCTTTCCTGAATATGGAATATGAGCACAGCGAAAGATAGTTCTGATGGAATTGGGTGAAGTCTTATTCCTCGACGTGCTATGAGGAATCAGCTCGATAATCTTCTTACAGCCCTTACTTGCTCAAGAACATGCTCGTTAAAACACTCCACCGTCAGGCTCATCTGAGAAGCTGAGATACGCTCAGGAATGTTATGGCCCTGTCTATGTTTAGTCGAGGACGTATTTTTGCTATAAGTAAGACCCTCATACTGTATATCCACGGATTTGTTCTGCAATGGGCATTTTCAGTGATTGCGCCTTCGTTGCAACGGTTTCTGGAGTGACCATGCTCAACGTGCGTATGTTCAAAGGCAATCGTCTTCAGAAACAAAGTAACATCTTCCTGGACAGGTGTTTGTTCAGAGCGCTCTGACTGTTGCTACCACTAACATAGGGAAAGGATCTCCGGTTCAAAGAGGTAGGTCGCTACCATGTCCTAGAATACGAAAAATTATATTGTATCATTAGGCCCACCTTCAATGGTCAGTTACGGTGTTTCGGTTGGTGCTCGTATCCCGGCTGTCAGGAACACTTTTAACCAGTTGATTTCCAGACTATTGTATGCAGCTCTTTTGTTGACTTCTGGACGAATCGGTGACATCCTTGGACATAAAAATATATTTCTTTGCGGGACAGGCTGGTTTACTGCATGGTGGGGTGTTAGATCACGATATTGTAAACGAACACAACTTGCTTATGCTTAGACACTTCTCCGATTCAGGAGTTTAGTATCCGTATTTTCGCCTAACCATTATATGTTCATCATCTTCATGGGATGTAATGGAATTGGAGTCGCTGCTATGACACCAGCAGCAATAGGGTTATGCACGACGTATTTGCCCCCTGGTGCGTCTAGAAACAAAGCCTTTTGAGTAGTAGGAGGGTCACAGGCTGTAGGGTTTATTCTAGGACTTGTAGTAGGTGAGAACTCTCCATCTTTTGATTCAAGATATACAAATATATTTGCGTTTCTGGGCGGTCTGGTATCTGGTAGTCATATTTGTAGGAGAGCCATATTTTATGTTCAGACTGGTCTCGCCATGTTATTCGTGTTTCTGGAGCTGATTTCTCTTTCGATGGTGTAGCAGGAAATTGTTATACGCAGGGTATCGATTTTGGGGGCGTAATCCTGAGCTTGACTGGAGAAGCTCTATAAACATTCAGCATCGCGTGAGTGTTTGAGAAATGATATCTGTCTTTGAGACTTACCCTTTCTCTTTCTTTTTTGAAGCAATGCTTCATCGTCTCCTAAAGGTTGGGCCACACCATACATACCAGTTCTTCTGAGGGTGTCTATTATTCTTCTCGTGTGCTTTGTACTCCTTGAACATTCAAGGACCAAAGCCAACAAATCCGTGTTGATACTCATGGATACTTCAAGGAGATCTGGGGGCAAGACATTCATTATTCTCTCAGCTGTATTCTTAATATGGTAGGTTGCCCATTGGTTAGATGGCAATTCGGAGAAGAACTATCTTAATAAATCTAAGGTCCTTGCGTCCGTGTCTGAACAAATCGCAGGAGGGAATACCAGCATTACTGGTGTTATGATAGAGTCCAATATAAATGCCGGACGACAGGATGTTCCTCCGGAAGGACCGAGCGGCCTGAAGTACGGTGTTAGCATTACCGACGGATACATCAGTAAGTTGGTTCTGTTGTCCAGGAGTGTCCCAGGCGGTCCCGGACAGCTGGACCGTGGGCACACTGCCCCCGAACTGGGGTGGTCCCGGACAGGTTGGGATCGCTGGGACAGGTCTGATCCCAGCGGTCCAGGTCTGTCCAGGATGATCATCGATCATCTAGTACCAAAACTCTCATATAAATCGGAAAATAAATAGTATATTATTCAGTATGCTACTGTGACATTAGTACATAGTAAAATAATACAGGTAAAATACTACAAATTAAACTACCAATACGGATATGTCCATCCAACTACCTCTATCTGAATTCTCCCAAACTGTCAGATCCGAGACAAGGCCAACTGAACTATCTTGCGTGAATTGATACATCTAGAGATACATGGTGTTAGCATTGGAGACAGTGATCGTGATGAAAATACTCACTGGCTGGTAGGTCTATGTCTGAATCATTTGCATCCATCGTCCTTCGCAATTGACTATCAAGGCTTCATGCTCAACAATGTCCTGTCAAATGGTTTGTTAGAATAGATCATTGACAAGTTCTCAAAATTCAAACTTACCTCATTGTTACAGCATTCAACAAGATGATTCAGACAAAATCAGTTCATATAGTTCAATTGAAAGCAGCCTGTTCTTACCTGTCTTGATAACCATATAACAGATCGGAAGGTCAGAAGACTCGGTGGGAGAAGACTTAGGAGAAGGTGCTGTGAGGGCAAGAGTTAGGAGTCAGGATGTGAGCTTAGAGCTAATATAAGTTCAGAGAACGCACGGCACAAACATGTCATGTGAAGATGCTGTGCATGCCAATGACATTGCTCTGAAGTTTACTACTAAAGTATAACTACTCAAAAGACAGTCCCCATACCTGAAGTTCATCCAAGACCTAAACAATAAAGCATTACAATAATAATCAATATTACAACAGCTTAATTTAATTACTTATTTCTTGTGGCCACTCATTATACACATGTACTACTAGTAGTATAGTACTGTTAGTATTAGTCTAGGTCGCCCGAAACAATTGTAGGCCAGAATAAGTGAGTAGTATTGTGTTAGGGTGTATAATCCGCATTCATAAGTACGAATCTAAGTTATAATAGGTAGAATAATATTTTACAGTGGTTTGGGACTTTGCGGGACCACCTGGGACTTGTGGAACTGACCAGGGCGTTCCCAGACCGGATTAGCGCTATCCGGGACGCGTGGGATCACCGACCCAGTTTACTGATGCTATGTTGAGTGAGCGACGACGATCGACATGCTGACCCAACTCAATGAGGTGTGTCCAGCTGTTTATGGTGTCTGCCTGACTCTCACCCAGATTCCGTAGGCTGTCGGCAAGCGCAGAGAAAAACTGCAGATTACCCAAACGGATAGTGTCATCGAGAATGCTTGAAGCTTCAGTCATTTTCGAGGCGCTCAGGCTGTGGTTAGCCCTGTCGCAGTAATGTCAAGAATAGATTCAGTTCTACTAATCAACGACGAGTATCACTAGTACATTATAATATTATTATATAGATGTGCTGTATAGAGGTTTTATAGATGTCTAATATTTATTTCCATTCATGGCATGTTCTGGATTGATAATACATATTCTCAGCAGTGTCTTTCCTCCTCCTTATAATTCCAACGCTCAGTACTGTATCTATCTAGCCCAATCGGCTCACTCATACTAGCTGACAGGCAATGTCCTGTCAGTGCATTGTATTACCAAGTCAGAGTCAGAGTCTCCTGGTCTAGTACACTAGCCTGAGGCAAAATCGCTCGGAGATTCGCTCCTTCAATTCCAAAATATAACTTCAACTTACAGCTCTAGCATCAGGGTTGCAAGGAGTTACATACTTATGTAAGTCTTACGATAACATAATGCAAACTCGGATAGTGCCCTGCAGATGATATTGATCCGATCCCTGCACATGGTAACTGACTCTGACTTGGTAATACATTGCACTGACAGAACATTGCCTGTCAGCTAGTATGAGTGAGCAGATTGGGCTAGATAGATACAGTACTGAGCGTTGGAATTATGAGGAGGAAAGACACTGCTGAGAATATGTATTATCAATCCAGAACATGCCATGAATGGAAATAAATATTAGACATCTATAAAACCTCTATACAGCACATCTATATAATAATATTATAATGTACTAGTGATACTCGTCGTTGATTAGTAGAACTGAATCTATTCTTGACATTACTGCGACAGGGCTAACCACAGCCTGAGCGCCTCGAAAATGACTGAAGCTTCAAGCATTCTCGATGACACTATCCGTTTGGGTAATCTGCAGTTTTTCTCTGCGCTTGCCGATAGCCTAAGGAAATCTGGATGAGAGTCAAGCAGACACCATACACAGCTGGACACACCTCATTGAGTTGGGTCAGCATGTCGATCGTCGTCGCCCAATCAACACATCCGTCGGTAATGCTAACACCGTACTTCAGGCCGCTCGGTCCTTCCGGAGGAACATCCTGTCTTCCGGCATTTATATTGGACTCTATCATAACACCAGTAATACTGGTATCCCCTCCTGCGATTTGTTCAGACACGGACGCAAGGACCTTAGATTGATTAAGATAGTTTTTCTCCGAATTACCATCTAACCAATGGTCTAAATTATCAAAACTCCATCAATTCAGAGTAATAAACTCACGGCTGCAGTCGACCATGATACTTGGGTGGTATTCAGGACGAGCTTTTCTAAATGACTTCGCCGCGGCCTGGACGAACTCAGGAGCATAATTTGGACCACGGGAACCTCCTCTAAGGATAACGTGCACGTTGGTATTTCCCCGAGTCTTGGCGATTGAAGCAACACCCTAAACACAAAAATATTCCACATCAATCCCGAGCATGGGTCGCGAACAAGTCGTAACCCACCTGAGGGGAGACACCCATAAATGCGTGAGGCATTGAGGCGGCGCGCATAGCGTCAATGGCAACGTCCATGCTACCATCGGTACCGTTCTTGAATCCGACGGGGAAAGGAGAACCACTGGCAAGTTCTCGATGGAGTTGTGATTCGGTTGTACGCGCACCAATGGCGCCCCAAGAGACAAGGTCCTGTAATTAGAGATCAGAACACGTTATCGAAGCAGAAGACTACTAGAGGTGGATGTATAACATACCCCAAGGTATTGGGGGCTGATTGTATCAAGAAGTTCAAGGCATACAGGGACGCCAAGGTCGGTAAGGTCGCATAGTAGTTTGCGGGCAATGCGAAGACCCTTATTAATATTGAAAGTACCATTGATCTCTGGGTCATTGATAAGTCCTTTCCATCCTACAGTGGTACGGGGCTTTTCACTGTAAAATAAACGAGTCAGCGTTGAAAGCCAGCGCGAATTTAAAGAGAGTCGCTTTACAAGTAACTTCGCATAATAATCAGAAGATTGGGGAAGTCTGCCATTTTTTCCTTCAGAAGATGTGCATATTCGAGGGCTTGCTCTGGACTGTGGATTGAGCAAGGACCAACGACGACGAGAAGGCGGTCGTCTGCGCCTTTAATAATACGGGCGGCTTCATAGCGCGCACGCGCAATGGTTTGGTGCGATTGAGGGGAAGCAACAACTCTGTGTTTGATTAAGGCTGGTTGCATCAAGGGTTCATACTGAACCGTCCAAATATTGGTAGTATAGAATGAAGATGGGGCAAGAAAAATGCGAGGTGGTATCAAGGAAGAGAAGAGGTCGGAGCCATCGGTAGAGATGTAGAGATAACAGGTTACAGAAGGACAAGAGAGGAAGTCATGAGTAATGTTAAAGATGATACTTGACAAAGGACATACACTAATGACAGAGTGATCATTGAACTCGTCGATGGGGAACTCATCATGTGCGGGGTAAGCGGAGTGGGGATCCATTGTAAACGAAGAGAGAGAGAACTGGGGAATTGCTCAGTGGAGAGGAAGATGCTTTACCTGGCTTTGCCAGTGACTTAAATAGTTATCAATGAAGGTCACTGTAACGTATATGAACACTGCCCGCAGTTTTCTCCGCCTCCTTATCTCGACATTCAAAACGGCGCCGCATACGGTACATTCTACACCGTACGATAATAAGCAATATGCCTATCAATAGAGAGTATATTGGCTTGGTATGTCCCTGAATTGGGTTTCCAATTCCTAGGGTCATTCTCGGGATTATTCAGCCGTAATTAATTCTGGACATCCACCAGAATATACGCTTCCACTACTACTAACCTTACAACACCAGCTCATCAACAACACCAATGTTATTATTATACAGTCTATCTCGCCTCAAGACACGACCGATATCCGGTAAATCCCTCCGGACTCTGATTGGCTTTCAGCTCATGACGCTCTTTCAACTGATCTCCGGAGGAAAGGTCTCAAACATCGCCCCTCTTGGCGCTGGCGCTCTCTACAATCATTTGCTCCCGTCAGCACCCACCGCCATATTATCAAATCTCCATGCTGTACGTATTGACCAAGCACTGTCAGGGACGACCTTGTCCACAAGAACATAGGATTTTAATAGTAGTCTATCATTAGTATTCTTCAAATTATCTACCATTTCATTTACAATACAACGCATATCAGGTGTAAAGCAGGGTATCTATCGAACAATATACAAGCATTTTGAGGGAAGTATTAATATTATATGTTTTTAAGAGTACTGGACAACGCTGGACCGGCGTCCATAAGCGTCAAGATGCCAGTAGTGATGGATTCGGCTCGGCTCGGTCAAGGACCGGCTTGGGAAATCCTCTCCACCGCAGCTTCAGCTTGGTCAAAGGTCAGCTCGGCTTGTAACCGGCTTGTGACCGGTTTGGAACCAGTTCAAATATAATACAATTTTAAATCAATTTTAAACCTGTTCTGGCACAAAAAAGGAGTATATTGTAGATAATAACAAGTTTATATCAAGGAATTTTAGTTATTGAGTATCCACAGTAGCATTTCAGTCAATCAGCTATGTTGATTTGTTACTGAGTCTGACCTTCCGGCGCTCCCTCTTCCCTCTTTCGGATGTTGATCCCTTGCTGATGCTTGTTATATAACTTTGAAGCTTTTCAATTACATCTAGGATTGATTATACCTCAAAGTTATGTAAATTTGGTGTAGCTAGCTGTATAGATAGTCAATAGATAACACTCGATATTTCATGAGATGCCAGCTTAAGCTCGGCTTGCGAACCAGTCAGAAGCCGTGACCGACCCGACCTTGACCGGTCCCAGAGCTTAGCTGAATCTAACACTAGATGCCAGACCTCCATTGCTAACCTTTGATTAACCAAGATATGTTAAAGTGCCTGCATGACATTCTTGGATACTCTGATGCATTACTCAGCAAACAACTTCTGGCCTTTATATACACTGAAAGAAAGAGTTCCATTAAAATAAGTATCACGCTTTAGTCTTTAATCTGAGATAATTGTGATGTTTTTTTTTTTCTTTATTTCTTTTCTGGAATTTTCTGTAAGTGCTGTATGGGGGGCTTGGATTGTCTCAAAAAAGACTTCTATATGATAAACAACCTAGATCGTGACAAACAAACTTATAATTAGACTGATAACGATTTTTGGCTCTTCTCGGGATCTTCGGATTCAAGAGACGGACTCGGCGCTTCTGCATCCGCATCATATTCGCCATGCGCTGACTCTCCGACTACCCCAATTCCACGCAATCTAACCAAAGCAATTGCGATAGCTATTATGACCACAGCAAAGCAGCCACTCTGAAGCCCTGTATGAAACCTGGGGTGATGTCGTGCTAAGGGTTGGATTATATTTCATGAAACTGTACTGCCAGGCAGTCGAAATGCTAGATGTCACAGCAAGACTAATCGATACTCCAAACTAAAAAAAGAATTGCGATGAGTTAACGGTACTTGCCCCAAACGGAATGGAGGGGCCCACCGATGGTGCAACATTGAAAAGACCACCAACTAATGCCTGAGAATCAACTTCAAAAGAAGAAGTCAGAAGTACAGTTCCGATAGGATATATGATATCACAAAATGGAAACTGGATCATTATAAATAAGGCTATCTTCCTGTATAATATATGACTGTTGATCAATGCGCATAATAGTGATGAGACTTTCACAAAATATGTTTAGAAAAATCTTTGAAACTGAATAATATTGAGTATACACACCGCAGTTCCGAGAAGTCCAAAAGATATTAAGTATTTCCGTTTAATCTATACATCAAGGATCCAGTTGCTATGTTGACTGCAATTGCGGATATGACCAGAGGTATGAACCGAGGGGTCGTGTCGAGGGGGTTGAGAAACTGGATCTGTTGATAACATTGATGATTTGGGATACGATGTTAGGAACTCAACATTGAAGCAGATCAAAGACTAACTACAGAGTAAAGAAGTACAAGAGAGCATCTCAACTCCGCCTAAAACAAAACAGTAAATATTGCTACACTGAAAACAATATGGGCAACCTACCATCCAAAGAATACAGCTGAGAGAATAATGTGTGTCTTGCCCCCAGATCTCCTTGAAATATCCATGGGTATCAACACGGATTTGTTGGCTTTGGTCCTTGAATGTTCAAGGAGTACAAAGCACACGAGAAGAATAATAGACGCCCTCAGAAGAATGTATGGTGTGGCCCAACCTTTAAGATACGATGAAGCATTGCTTCAAAAAAGAAAGAAAAATGGTAAGTTTTAAACACAGATACCATTTCTTGAACCCTCACGCGATGCTGAATGTAAATAGAGCTACTCCAGTCACGCTCAGGATTACGCCCCCAAGATCGACACCCTGCGTATAAAAATATCCTGCCACACCATTCGGAAGAGAAACCAGTCCCAGAAACATGAATAACATGGCGAGACCAGTCTGGATGTAAAATATGGCTCTCTTAGAAATATGACTACCAGATATCAGACCGCCTAGAAAGGTAAATATATATGTATATCTTGAACCAAAAAATGGAAGGTTCTTACCTACTACAAGTCCTAGAATAAACCCTACAGCCTGTGACCCTCCTACTACTCAGAAGGTTTGTTTCTAGACGCTCCAGGGGGGAAATACATCGTGCATAACCCTATTGCTGTTTATGTCATAGGGCGACGCCAATTCCATTATATGCCATGAAGATGATGAACATATAATTGTTAGGCGAAGATGCGGATGCTAGACTCCTAATCGGGGAAGTGTCTAAGCATAAGCAAGTTGTGTTCGTTTACAATATCGTGATCTAACACCCCACCATGCAGTAAACCAGCCTGTTCCGGAAAGAAGCATGTTTTTATGGCCATAGATGTCACCGATACGTCCAGAAGTCAACAAAAGAGTTGAATAAGATAGTCTGGAAATCCACTGGTTAAAAGTGTTCCTGACAACCGGAATACGAGCACCAACCGAAACACCGTAACTGGTCATTGAAGGTGGGCCTAATGATACAATATAGGTTTTCGCATTCTAGGACATGGTAGCGACCTACCTCTTTGAATCGGAGATCCTTCCCTATTTTAGTGATAGCAACAGTCAGAGCGCCTTGAACAAACACTTGTCCAGGAGGATGTTACTTTGTTTTCGAAGACGATTGCCTTTGAACATACGCACGTTGAGCATGGTAACCCCAGAAACCGTTGCAACGAAGGCGCAATCCCTGAAAATGCCCATTGCAGAACAACTCCGTGGATATACAGTATGAGGGTCTTACTTATAGCAAAAATACGTCCTCGACTAAACATACACAGAGCCATAACATTCCTGAGCGTGTCTCAGCTTATCAGATGAGCCTGACGGTGGCGTGTTTTAACGAGCACGTTCTTCCTTGAGCAAGTAAGGGCTGTAAAAAGATTATCGAGCTGATTCCTCATAGCACGTTGTGGAATAAAACTTCGGCCAATACCATCAGAACTATCTTTCGTTGTACTCATATTCCATATTCAGAAAAGCGGAAACCAGTGAATCCAGCCATATGAGGTGGCAAACGTTTTGAGTTTTGAGCAGTAGTATGATATCCCTGCATTAAGGCGTAGCTACGAATGTATCGGTATGGCAATTGGCTGTAGATCAGGAAAGGACGTACGATATATATATATATATATATTTGACTTGAGCTTCCCGCGGCTGAATAGCCAGTTCCGTGATCCTCTCGAAAGTCGCTACAGTGAACCAACGAGGATGAGATGGATTGCTCAGATTGCTGAACTATTGTGACATTGTGACTGAAGCTATGAGACCCGAAGACCTGACGCGATGGTGCGCTCGGTTGAGGACTCTGTATTGTGATAAGTGAACATATGTTTACTTCAACACTCTTATATTACAGCTCGAGGCGAAACCCAAAAATGTTCCATTTGCATCTGTGGGTATATTAAGTGGTATTGAAGTGGTCGGCACCGGCAGATTGGCATTTGCGAAGATTCGAACTCGACAGTGTTCCATATCGTTATTGAGAAATATTGCCCTGTTGTGGTTAGCCGCAGAGAATCCAGAGAGTCAACGCTTAATCCATAGTTAAGCTCATTGTAAAGGCGTTTGCACTTCGACGCGTCATGCAGATGCCGCTGCCCTAGCTGGTAGGTCTCCCTCTGATGAGAACGGTATTAAGTAGTAGAATGGTGTCACCACTGAAGTCATCGCTATTGACAAAGTTAATTCAATAAAAGAGAAACCGTCGACGTAGAATGGACCATCGTTGTTTTGTAGGGCAAACCCCTGGTGACGAGCCTGTAGTAGACGTTGAGAAATCCAAATAGCGATATTCCAGGATAATATCTACGCGGTAATGAGTATAGAGTAGTTCCAATATATGTTCGGTTCCAAGGCGGATTAATTGGTTGCGTGGGCCAGGACTGGTAAGGAGTGTGTAGATCGCCGGATATACAGTTCCGCGAAGAGACAACAAGGACCTCATTTGGAAGATTGTATCATAAAAACAACCTGGGATGCACGATTCCATGAGATCACCACCACGATGCCGCTTGAGCTCTGTCCGGTCATGGTTGTTGAACGGCATTCCATGCAGACGCTAGTATCCTATATGGGCGATCGTCAACGTAAGGTATCATGAAGGCGGATATAAATGACAACCCACTCGGATTATTCATGTTCGTAACATCCGATACAGACGATGCTTGAGGCAGAATTCGCGGAAGTCCCTGCATCCAGTAAGCGCCCTTTGGCAGTTCTTCAGTGACTCTTGAACAAGAAGCGAATAACGTGGCAACCTAATCCCAGATCAGGATGCATTGGAAAAAGAGATGCTCAGATATGTATGAGCTTCGAAGGCCCATCTCCCTTGATCAGTGTAGATCGTAGTTGATGGCTGAGAAGGATATTGTGCTACCTCGGGAGTTAGGAGGTAATAAGGGCATAAACGCGTGCTAAGAACGCCGGTAGCGATGTAGGACGCGCAGCTATTTATTATGGATAGATGGAATCGGGATGGATAGGCATGTTGGAACCGAAGGAAGAAGCCTTGGATGCTACGAGAGAGCAGTCGGTCTATCACGAAGTTTAGCATAATGCGTTGGGTTGGAACGGGAATACGAGTTGAACATACTGCAGAGGTATGATATCGCACCGTCTCGGTCGTCGTTAAATCCTCCGAACGAAAGGAAGGAAGCGCCTATTATATCAAATTTTCCCGCACGTCAAAAATTCACCGAATTCACCGGTGATTTGAGCATCTGCCACGTGATCAGCGACGCGTCCTTTCTTGAGACGCTTCTCTGTCCTGTCATCGTCTTCGACTTCTCTCACACGCGTCCACGCTGAGTATGCCATTCTCCCAGCTAAAATTAACCATCGAACGTACCTTCTCTTTGAGAAATACCCGGAGCACCCACATATCATGTACATGCCGCAGGATGAGTGGGAGAAATGATTCGCCGAGCACAGTATTGTGAGTTCTTGGCGCAGTAAAGGGGTTTATTGATACCGTAAGTTGTTATCCGCTATATGTACAATTTAACCCTACATTATTATGGTGTAGGACCCAAGAGCGGTTGTAGATGCAAGGTTGAGTGGAGTGAACGTCTCGAGTGTCCACATAATGGAGCATACAGAGATCGGTGAAAGCCTGATTTGAGTCCAAATAAAAACCTGCGTTCGGGATGCTTCAACTAAGGTGCAATGTCCCGCCAAGGTAACGGTCTCAAAATCGCCAGATTCGGAACTCCTTGAAATTAAATATTTTTGGGAGCATTGTAGCCATGGTATGTATCAACTTTTCATCCCATTTTCAGTCTGACCTTTAAGTTTAATGTTGATCCTAGATCCTACCACTATCCATGACATGAAAGAGTCTAGAATCACGATGCGGTTCGAACATGGCTGGATGAAAGAGTGGCAGAGGGCTTCAACCAGAAAGCAATACAAGCAAAGCTTTGATTGCCCTCCGAGGAGCTTGCAGAGGTTTATTTTCTTCATTATATTTCATCGTTGCACAGGTTTGAGCTAATTATATGATTTTTGTAATTTAATGTGGAGAACGAGAGTTTGCCGTATAGCATCAAAGTAACAGCTCAAGATATTTATAACGCCGTTCGACGGAAAACCAAGGGTGAGATAATTCTCGCTGCTGAGCTGAACAAGAGTGTGGATTTATGGATGGCACGCCTGCAGGCCGCCGGTTGGTTCACACTCCACGAAACAACTCCTGGTGAGGAAGGCCGGGGGGCTATACCATTGCATTTGTTTCTACGTGGCAGAAAAGGGTATGTATTTTATCTCCACTCTTTTATTGGGCCTACTAGTCTAGATCGCGTTCATTTAGCTAATCGTCGAATATGGAAAAGGCATTGTATGCATTGATTCAATGCATAGCACATGCAAAGGCCACGACAAAGAGAAATTTTTCCTCAATACCGTTGTAACTCGAGACCGAGTGACTGGAAAGGGTGTTCCCCTTGCCTTTATGCTCATAAATCATGACTCTTAGTATGTAATTCTTTTCGGTTCACGAATTTTACTTGATGATAGTTCCATTTCTGCACAGTTGTCCCCTTGAACACTTCCTGCGACAGTTACACATGGAGCTGAAGACCGACACAGGTATTATAATCGAGTTTGAGCCTGACTCAATCATGATAGACTGTTCCGACACGGAAGCCTTGACCAGCAATAATGCCTTTGCAGGTTGCGCAATTGCAGTTTGCATCTTTTATTGCTACTGGCATCTCTGGCAGGCCTGGGAGAAGAAGGTCACCGAAAAATTGCTAAATAAACTCTAGGTCCATTTCAAGGCTGTTCACGACAAAGAAGAGCGTGCCGAGCTTGTCGCACAGCATTGGGCAAGCTCTTGGATGCCCAAACGCCCGAGGCGTTTCAGGAACATTGGGAGTTTATGCAAGCTGAATATGGCAACCAACGAGCATGGATCAAGTACTTGGAGGATGAATACATTAAACACAAAGAGCGGTGGGGCCGTGCATGGCGATTGGTGAGCTTCAGCCCTTCGATGCTTTCCTATGTAACCTAATCTATAATTATAGCATGCTCATTATCGAATTGACACAAACAATCACATCGAGATCTGGCATTCAAACTTGAAGAACTATATAGGTCATGGACGAAAAATGAGGTTGGACTACATGATCCACATCCTGACACAAGACGTCAAGCCTGGTTTTATGCACGCTCACGTGCGATGCAGGCTTGGCTTTCAAGGTCGTCATCTCTGCACCACCGAAAAGGCCGCAAAAGAGCGTGCTGAGCGGCTTACATTCGAGGATGCCGAGAGATGTGTTGAAGAACTTAAATATAATCTCGTTGTGCTCCTTCTTATTTTAAAGATATCATTCTAATTATTTCAATGTACACTTAGATCAAAGTCGTGTCATTTTCGTCGGACTCGAGTTTTTATATTGTCAAGCTCCAAGATGACAGTATTGTTTCATGCATATGCCCGAAATACATAGGTTTACACCTCATTTGCAAACATATGTTCTTTGTTCACTGAGCCATCAAGTATACTATTTTGTAGCCACATGCCATGATTCCGGCACGAAGGAGTCGGGAGCCGGAGGAGGAAGAAACACTGGAGAATCAACGGGCAAGCAAAATTCGAATTCTGGGGGAACTTGAAGCGGAAATGAGAAGTGTATTGAGGCTTAATTATTGGTAGCAAGCTCGCAGTTTGGAAAGGCTGGATTCCATCTCACGGGAGAGTTTGATGTGGCTCAAGGCTACTCATGGTGGTTGTAAGCATATGGTTGGGGAAACTTATTAGTACTTCCCAAATATGCCACACAGGAATGACAAAGATTCATTATCTATTGAATTTTCTAATTTTGAACTACCCATACTTACGAAGTTCACCTTTGTGCACTTCCCAAAGTAGACTCCGGCGACTTCTTTGCCGCGTCGGTGAACTTACATCAGCGGGCGCTTTCCTTCATTGGGGGATTTAAGATCACCCGGGAGTGTGAGATGTGAGTACAGTTCGAAGCGTGAGTTTGCGTAAACTCTGACATCAACTGCAATTGAAATTAGTTGCACAACAACATATTACACAAAGGAAATGTGTATAATGAGGCAGACAACATACATTACAGTGTATTGAATATATGTATTCTTTCATTGCAAAAATAAATGATGTGTTGTTGCAAATGCTGTATAGATAATTACTATGGGTGTAGTGTTGCCGTGGCGTCACACTAGCGTGACGCCGCGCCAAATCCGAGAGACGCCGCACTATTGTCTAGTCAACCACGCCACCCCAAAAAAATAGCGTGGTGCGGCGCGGGGTTGGGTTATACCCCGAGCGCCGATATAGAAATGGTCACAGCTGTCACAGAAGAGACAGTGCACCGTCGCAGCACTATAACTCACCATCGAAGGCAGTAAAAATCGTGAAACAAATAAGAGTCATTGATAAAGCCTATTTTCTTATTTAAACGCAATCAAAAAAAGGGAAATCAAAGCTAATTGGGAAGAAGGATATATTATTCACAGAATTACGGCTTCTCAAGCTATCCATCGGAATACACGGTATTTCTATCATTAAAATGGATTACCTCGCCATCCTCGTTGTCTCCATAATTACTCTCAGCATATTAATGGCTTTTATCAAGTGTTTAGTATTTCCTGAGCGGTCTGTGGCTGATTTAATCAGCCAACTAGTAATTTCGAAATATTAGTATATCCCTTTTACAGGTAGACTGGCTAGAATTCCATAAGCGCGGTGAAGAACAGCTGTGTGAAAAGAGCAACTTATAATTTGGGAGTTATAAAGGCTCGTTTAAGGTGATTATTGTGACCGCCAGTCCCATAGTATTCAAGAAGAGCACAGTAGTATGGTAGCATGGTCCACGGATCATGAATAAAATGAATAAATAAATAAAATAAAAAAGACAAAATATTTGCTCACCATGTCAGTGTCTTATTGCCATTAGCTCGAGCAGGTCAGACTGATCCTACTCCCTCTCCCATATTATTTTTTCCGCTTTATGAACAATTTCTATTATGTTCTGCCTTGTGATCAGGTATGTATTTTTTGTAGGATATCAGAGAGCAATTATTTATAGATATTTCATTTAATCTGTCACAATCAGTCCACAAGTCCTCAATATTACACCATGAGGCTCTGCAACAATCCTCCTCTGCGCCGGAGATTGTCAGCTAAGTAGAATAGAGAGCGAGGAGAGAATGACCAGTGGACGTGATAGGATGATAAAAATAACTGGCGTGACGGCGTTTACGCCGCCCCACGCCGATAACCGGCAGCACCATACACCATCCCACCATTATAAACGGTGTGGAGTGGCGTGGTTTAAAAATGGCGTGGTGCGCGGCGTCACCGGCATCGCGCCAACGCCGCGGCAACACTATATGGGTGGACAGGTTCCTGTCAGAATGCACGTTTTGCGTGCCGTGGCTAGGTGGACAACAGATATTCTTTTGAAACTTGAAATATAAGTATTTGGGAATATTTAGGGTGATTTAATACCATAAGATCGGGTATCCTACTTACAGTTGCTGTTTGAGAGCTTGAGGACAGGAAGTTGTCTGGTTGCGGCAGGTAAGCCGGTCACACATCTGTCACGCCGATTCGCTGGTGCCGTCCTGCAGTTGCGTGACTGGTATCCTACAGCCTCTCTCAAAGGCCAAACTCTCATGATCCATTTTGTTAAATATCGTGTATTAAAGTCTATGCCGTCAAAAAGGGGATGATTAGGTGTGACTGTCACTGAGCCTAGTCTAGTGCACCCCACGGCATGACTTCGGGACACTCTGGCAACTGGTGTACTCATATTTTCTCTTCATTGCATTAATCAAACTTGTCTATATACTTTGGTGCTTTGAAGATGAACAAAAAGAGTCCGATCTTTGCAGCTGGCTGCGGAGCTACAACCTGGGTGGACAAGAAGTCGCCGCGCCAACAACCTGTCCACCCATAGTGTGGGTGTATATTTCAATAGTTCGGGTGCTCTAACAGTATAGTGTAAGAACTATATTTAGAGTTCAATTAACTAAATAGTTGGTGGTTCAAATTTCCAGGTGATACTTTTCTCTTCTTCTTGGGTAATCAGACTCTGCCACACCGTGCGTTGGCCCACACCCACAAGTTACTAATTTTCTTTAGCGTCCCGAGCTGTTGCTCTGATGCAGATGCAGTCATCGGAATGGCACATTGGTCCGATCGCCTCTAAGTTTGGGCACTTTGGGGGTGACGTTGGATTCGAGCTAGCTGGTCTCATTTCCGGGATGTTATACCCTGGGGCTACGATATCTCGAGATAAAAAAAGTTTGTAAGATAAAATATATATCGCAAATGACAATATCGGTGGCTGCGTCTATCAGCGTATAACGTTCATCGTTATTTAACACGAGAAAGATATCCTCACAATATTATTTTCTTTTGCCTACTATCCCAGTCCTTACCCACTTCTAAACTGAATATCCAGAGAATTATAGTTGATAAGCCATAGTAAATAGGCTTGACGGCAGTAGGATACTCTAGATATAATCGTAAAGAGGGAATTTCGAATGAGACGGTGTCGAATGACTTTATGAAGGGCACTGTAGTCAAGCGAACAAAATTCCTTGTGTGTGATAGCCAAGATCAGAACATTTACCATGTACAGGGCATAGAGCGGTAAGGTGAAGTTTTATTTTGCCTCAGGCTAGTGTACTAGACCGGGAGACTCTGACTCTGACTTGGTAATACAGCGCACTGACAGGACATTGCCTGTCAGCTAGTATGAGTGAGCAGATTGGGCTAGATAGATACATTACTGAGGGCTGGAATAATGAGGAGGAAAGATACTGCTGAGAATATGTATTATCAATCCAGAACATACCATAAATGAAATAAATATTGGACATCTATAAAACCTCTATACAGCACATCTATATAATAATAATATAATGTACTAGTGATACTCGTCGTTGATTAGTAGAGCTGAATCTATTCTTGACATTACAGCGACAGGGCTAACCACAGCCTGAGTGCCTCGAAAATGACTGAAGCTTCAAGCATTCTCGATGACACTATCCGTTTGGGTAATCTGCAGTTTTTCTCTGCGCTTGCCGACAGCCTACGGAAATCAGGGTGAGAGTCAAGCAGACACCATACACAGCTGGACACACCTCATTGAGTTGGGTCAGCATGTCGATCGTCGTCGCCCAATCAACACATCCGTCAGTAATGCTAACACCGTACTTCAGGCCGCTCGGTCCTTCCGGAGGGACATCCTGTCGTCCGGCATTTATATTGGACTCTATCATAACACCAGTAATACTAGTATCCCCTCCTGCGATTTGTTCAGACACGGACGCAAGGACCTTAGATTGATTAAGATAGTTTTTCTCCGAATTACCATCTAACCAATGGTCTAAATATAGAAAAACACCATCAATTCAGAGTAATAAACTCACGGCTGCAGTCGACCATGATACTTGGGTGGTATTCAGGACGAGCTTTTCTAAATGACTTCGCCGCGGCCTGGACGAACTCAGGAGCATAATTTGGACCACGGGAACCTCCTCTAAGGATAACGTGCACGTTGGTATTTCCTCGAGTCTTGGCGATTGAAGCAACACCCTAAACCCAAACATATTCCATATCAATCCCGAGCTTGGGTCGCGAACAAGTCGTAACCCACCTGAGGGGAGACACCCATGAATGCGTGAGGCATTGAGGCAGCGCGCATAGCGTCAATGGCAACGTTCATGCTACCATCGGTACCGTTCTTGAATCCGACGGGGAAAGGAGAACCACTGGCAAGTTCTCGATGGAGTTGTGATTCGGTTGTACGCGCACCAATGGCACCCCAAGAGACAAGGTCCTGTAATTAGAGATAAGAACACGTTATCGAAGCAGAAGACTGCCAGAGGTAGATGTATAACATACCCCAAGGTATTGGGGGCTGATTGTATCAAGAAGTTCAAGGCATACAGGGACGCCGAGGTCGGTAAGGTCGCATAGTAGTTTGCGGGCAATGCGAAGACCCTTATTAATATTGAAAGTACCATTGATCTCTGGGTCATTGATAAGTCCTTTCCATCCTACAGTGGTACGGGGCTTTTCACTGTAAAATAAACGAGTCAGCGTTGAAAGCCAGCGCGAATTTAAAGAGAATTGCTTTACAAGTAACTTCGCATAATAATCAGAAGATTGGGGAAGTCTGCCATTTTTTCCTTCAGAAGATGTGCATATTCGAGGGCTTGCTCTGGACTGTGGATTGAGCAAGGACCAACGACGACGAGAAGGCGGTCGTCTCCGCCTTTAATAATACGAGCGGCTTCATAGCGCGCACGCGCAATGGTTTGGTGCGATTGAGGGGAAGCAACAATTCTGTGTTTGATTAGGGCTGGTTGCATCAAGGGTTCGTACTGAGCCATCGAAATATTGGTAGTATAGAATGAAGATGGGGCAAGTAAAATGCGAGGTGGTATCAAGGAAGAGAAGAGGTCGGAGCCATCGGTAGAGATGTAGAGATAACAGGTTACAGAGGGACAAGAGAGGGAGTCATGAGTAATTTTAAAATGATACTTGACAAAGGACATACACTAATGACAGAGTGGTCATTGAACTCGTCGATGGGGAACTCATCATGTGCGGGGTAAGCGGAATGGGGATCCATTGTTGACGAAGAGAGAGAGAGCTGAGGAATTGCGCAGTGGAAAGGAAGATGCTTTACCTGACTTTGCCAGTGACTTAAATAGTTGTCGATGAAGGTCACTGTAACATATATGAATACTGCCCGCAGTTTTCTCCGCCTCCTTATCTCGACATTCAAAACGGCGCCGCATACGGTACATTGTACACCGTACGACAATATGCAATATGCCTATCGATAGAGAGTATATTGGCTTGGTATGTCCCTGAATTGGGTTTCCAATTCCTAGGGTCATTCTCGGGATTATTCAGCCGTAATTAATTCTGGACATCCACCAGAATATACGCTTCCACTACTACTAACCTTACAACACCAGCCCATCAACAACACCAATGCTATTATTACACAGTCTATCTCGCCTCAAGACACGACCGATATCCGGTAAATCCCTCCGGACTCTGATTGGCTTTCAGCTCATGACGCTCTTTCAACTGATCTCCGGAGGAAAGGTCTCAAACATCGCCCCTCTTGGCGCTGGCGCTCTCTACAATCATTTGCTCCCGTCAGCACCCACCGCCATATTATCAAATCTCCATGCTGTACGTATTGACCAAGCACTGTCAGGGACGACCTTGTCCACAAGAACATAGGATTTTAATAGTAGTCTATCATTAGTATTCTTCAAATTATCTACCATTTCATTTACAATACAACGCATATCAGGTGTAAAGCAGGGTATCTATCGAACAATATACAAGCATTTTGAGGGAAGTATTAATATTATATGTTTTTAAGAGTACTGGACAACGCTGGACCGGCGTCCATAAGCGTCAAGATGCCAGTAGTGATGGATTCGGCTCGGCTCGGTCAAGGACCGGCTTGGGAAATCCTCTCCACCGCAGCTTCAGCTTGGTCAAAGGTCAGCTCGGCTTGTAACCGGCTTGTGACCGGTTTGGAACCAGTTCAAATATAATACAATTTTAAATCAATTTTAAACCTGTTCTGGCACAAAAAAGGAGTATATTGTAGATAATAACAAGTTTATATCAAGGAATTTTAGTTATTGAGTATCCACAGTAGCATTTCAGTCAATCAGCTATGTTGATTTGTTACTGAGTCTGACCTTCCGGCGCTCCCTCTTCCCTCTTTCGGATGTTGATCCCTTGCTGATGCTTGTTATATAACTTTGAAGCTTTTCAATTACATCTAGGATTGATTATACCTCAAAGTTATGTAAATTTGGTGTAGCTAGCTGTATAGATAGTCAATAGATAACACTCGATATTTCATGAGATGCCAGCTTAAGCTCGGCTTGCGAACCAGTCAGAAGCCGTGACCGACCCGACCTTGACCGGTCCCAGAGCTTAGCTGAATCTAACACTAGATGCCAGACCTCCATTGCTAACCTTTGATTAACCAAGATATGTTAAAGTGCCTGCATGACATTCTTGGATACTCTGATGCATTACTCAGCAAACAACTTCTGGCCTTTATATACACTGAAAGAAAGAGTTCCATTAAAATAAGTATCACGCTTTAGTCTTTAATCTGAGATAATTGTGATGTTTTTTTTTTTCTTTATTTCTTTTCTGGAATTTTCTGTAAGTGCTGTATGGGGGGCTTGGATTGTCTCAAAAAAGACTTCTATATGATAAACAACCTAGATCGTGACAAACAAACTTATAATTAGACTGATAACGATTTTTGGCTCTTCTCGGGATCTTCGGATTCAAGAGACGGACTCGGCGCTTCTGCATCCGCATCATATTCGCCATGCGCTGACTCTCCGACTACCCCAATTCCACGCAATCTAACCAAAGCAATTGCGATAGCTATTATGACCACAGCAAAGCAGCCACTCTGAAGCCCTGTATGAAACCTGGGGTGATGTCGTGCTAAGGGTTGGATTATATTTCATGAAACTGTACTGCCAGGCAGTCGAAATGCTAGATGTCACAGCAAGACTAATCGATACTCCAAACTAAAAAAAGAATTGCGATGAGTTAACGGTACTTGCCCCAAACGGAATGGAGGGGCCCACCGATGGTGCAACATTGAAAAGACCACCAACTAATGCCTGAGAATCAACTTCAAAAGAAGAAGTCAGAAGTACAGTTCCGATAGGATATATGATATCACAAAATGGAAACTGGATCATTATAAATAAGGCTATCTTCCTGTATAATATATGACTGTTGATCAATGCGCATAATAGTGATGAGACTTTCACAAAATATGTTTAGAAAAATCTTTGAACTGAATAATATTGAGTATACACACCGCAGTTCCGAGAAGTCCAAACGATATTAAGTATTTCCGTTTAATCTATACATCAAGGATCCAGTTGCTATGTTGACTGCAATTGCGGATATGACCAGAGGTATGAACCGAGGGGTCGTGTCGAGGGGGTTGAGAAACTGGATCTGTTGATAACATTGATGATTTAGGATATGATGTTAGGATCTCAACATTGGAGCAGATCAAAGACTAACTATGGAGTAAAGAAGTACAAGAGAGCATCGAAACTCCACCTAAAACAAAACAGTAAATGTCCCTACACTAAAAACAATATGCATCAGGAAAGTTGACACGGGCGGCTATTTGTCTTCCTAGCTCATCGAGTTGCTACATAGTACTAGCTGGCATAGAGCTGCTATGGATCACTAAGAGCCGCTAAACTCCTCATACCTTTGCTTTTCCATCATAATTTCACACAGCCTGTAGAGCGAAAGTTCAAACAAGTCACGTGCAATTCTAACTGCCTTCGTCTTTCTCAGTGGAACCACCACCACCACCGACCACGCTGCCGTCTCCATCATCAATTTATGAAGTATGCACTGCTCTATGGATTTCTTGTATTATCTCAATGTGCTCAAACAGTCTGGCTACTCTTTACAGCTCTTCGGCTTGTCACACCTTTGAAAATCCCTCTTCAAGCAATCTCAACTGACCTTCCTGGGATGTCCATTTGACTCTTAACTCCTTGTCTCTAACTCTTGACTTTCTGGCTCTGGTGGTGACACAACTTGGCTTCTAATCTGTCGATCTATGGGAGATACACCGTCACTAACATATTCTTTACTACTAGCAGGCAAGAGAACATCAATGACTGGGAACGTTAGGCTTATTCCGAGGCGGAGGTCATGACTCGATACTTGGAGCAAGGCAAGTCACATTATATTTTTGAGTCCTTTCAAAAACTTATTCATATCAATTGTTATAAGTATTTCCAAAATTTAGACTTTCTGTGGTCTTTGCAGTGACTCAATGCTTGTATGGCATCTGTTCCTTTGCAAGATAACTAGAGTAATTATTTATGACACCTATTCTTGTTACATTACATAGTGTCATGCTTTGAATACAGTATTTTAATTTTATTATTCCCTGAAAAGCGAGAAATATTCCGTGATAAAGATATCTATGTAGTGCTAAATAGCCTACGGGTCTGTGCCCTTGTGCTATATAGCACACAGCTAGCCGTCATTTGATACAGCGGTACATTGCTAAGCCTTTCACTAAGGCTGCTAGAGTGACTATATAAGTACTGAGTCACTAGTTGAGTTACACGGCGAAAAACCGCTATATAGACTACATAGCACTACACAGACTTTGTCAATTTTCCTGATGCAGGCAACCTACCATCTAAAGAATACAGCTGAGAGAATAATGAGTGTCTTGCCACCAGATCTCCTTGAAATACCCATGGGTATCAACACGGATTTGTTAGCTTGGTCCTTGAATGTTCAAGGAGTACAAAGCACACGAGAAGAATAATAGACGCCCTCAGAAGAACTGGTATGTATGGTGTGGTCCAACCTTTAGGAGACAATAAAGCATTGCTTCAAAAAAGAAAGAAAAAGAGTAAGTTTCAAACACAGATATCATTTCTTGAACCCTCACGCGATGCTGAATGTAAATAGAGCTACTCCAGTCACGCTCAGGATTACGCCCCTAAAATCGATACCCTGCGTATAAAAATTTCCTGCTACACTATTCGGAAGAGAAACCAGCCCCAAAAAACATGAATGACTTGGCGAGACCAGTCTGGACGTAAAATATGGCTCTCCTAGAAATATGACTACCAGATATCAGACCGCTTAGAAAGGTAAATATATATGTATATCTTGAACCAAAAGATGGAAGGTTCTTATCTACTACAAGTCCTAGAATAAACCCTACAGCCTGTAACCCTCCTACTATTCGGAAGGCTTTGTTTCTAGACGCTCCAGGAGAAATACATCGTGCATAACCCTATTGCTGCTGTTGTCATAGGGCGACGCCAATTCCATTATATGCCATGAAGATGATGAACATATAATGGTTAGCCGAAATGCGGATGCTAGACTCCTAAATCGGGGAAGTGTCTAAGCATAAGCAAGTTGTGTTCGTTTACAATATCGTGATCTAACACCCCACCATGCAGTAAACCAGCCTGTTCCGAAAAGAAATATATTTTTATGTCCAAAGATGTCAGTGATTCGTCCAGAAGTCAACAAAAGAGCTGCATATAATAGTTTGGAAACCAACTGGTTAAAAGTGTTCCTGACAACCAGGATACGAGCACCAACCGAAACACCGTAACTGGTCATTGAAGGTGGGCCTAATGATACAATATAGGTTTTCGTATTCTAGGACATGATAGCAACCTACCTTTTTGAATCGGAGATCCTTCCCTATGTTAGTGATAGCAACAGTCAGAGCGCTCTGAACAAACACCTGTCCAGGAGGATGTTACTTTGTTTCTGAAGACGATTGCCTTTGAACATACGCACGTTGAGCATGGTCACTCCAGAAACCGTTGCAACGACGACGCAATCCCTGAAAATGCCCATTGCAGAACAAATCCGTGGATATACAGTATGAGGGTCTTACTTATAGCAAAAATACGTCCTCGACTAAACATAGACAGGCCCATGACATTCCTGGGCGTGTCTCAGCTTCTTAGATGAGCCTGACAGTGGCGTGTATTAACGAGCATGCTCTTCCTTGAGCAAGTAAGGGCTGTAAGAAGATTATCGAGCTGATTCCTCATAGCACGTCGTGGAATAAGACTTCACCCGATTCCATCAGAACTATCTTTCGCTGTGCTCATATTCCATATTCAGGAAAGAGGAAATCAGTGAATCCAACCATATGAGGTGGCAAACGTTTGACTCTTGAGCAGTAGTATAATATCCCTGCATTAAGGCGTAGCTACGAATGTATCGGTATGGCAATTGGCTGTAAATCAGGAAAGGACGTACGATATATATACTCGTTCCCAAAAAAAGTAGCCGGACACCACCAATGACGTTTGCGTGTGGAGCCAATGTGGAGTGTCCGGTTTCTTTTTTTGGGCACGAGTATATATATGACTTGAGCTTCCCGCGGCTGAATAGCCGGTTCTGTGATCTTCTCGAAAGTTACTACAGTGAACCAACGAGGATGAGATGGATTGCTCAGATTGCTGAACTATTGTGACATCGTGACTGAAGCTATAGGACCCAAAGACCTGGCGCGATGATGCGCTCAGTTGAGGGCTCTGTGTATTGTGATAACTGCAGACATATGTTTACTTAAACACTCTTATATTACAGCCCGAGCCGAATCCTAAAAATGTTCTATTTGCATCTGTAAGTATATTGAGTAGTATTGAAACGGTCGGCACCGGCAGATTGGCATTTGCGAAGATTCGAACTCGACAGTGTTCCATATCTTTATTGAAAAATATTGCCCTGTTGTGATGAGCCACAGAGATTCCAGAGAGTCAACGCTTATCATCCATAGTTAGACTCATTGTAAGGGCGTTCCCGCTTCGACGCGTCATGCAGATGCCGATGCCCTAGCTGGTAGGTCTCCCTCTGATGAGAACGGTATTATGCAGTAGAATAGTGTCACCGCTGAAGACATCACCATTGACAAGGCCAATCCAATAAAAGAGAAACCGTCGACGTAGAATGGACCATCGTTGTTTTGTAGGGTAAGCGCCCGGTGACGAGCCTGCAGTAGACGCTGAGAATCCAACTAGCGATATTCCAGGGTAATATCCACGCGGTAATGAGTACAGAGTAGTTCCAATATATGTTCGGTTCCAAGGCGGATTAATTGGTTGCGTGGGCGAGGACTGGTATGGTGTGCGGATCGCCGGATATACAGTTCCGCGACGAGACAACAAGGACCTCATTTGGAAGATTGTATCATGAAAACGACCTGGAATGCACGATTCCATGAGATGACCACCGCGATGCCGCTTGAGCTCCGTCCGGTCATGGTTGTTGAACGGCATTCCATGCAGACGCTAGTATCCTATACGGGCGATCGTCAACGTAAGGTATCATGAAAGCGGTTATGGGCGACAACCTACTCGGATTATTCATGTTCGTAACATCCGATACAGCACTAAGGCGATGCTTGAGGCAGAATTCGCGGAAGTCTCTGCATCCAGTATGCGCCTTTTGGCAGTTCTTCAGTGACTCTTGAACAAGAAGCGAATAACGTGGCAGCCCTTATCCCAGATCAGGATGCATTGGAAAAAGAGATGCTCAGATATGTATGAGCTTCGAAGGCCTATCTCCCTTGATCAGTGTAGATCGTAGTTGATGGCTGAGACGAATACTTTGCTACCTCGGGAGTTAGGAGGTAATAAGGGCATAACGCGTGCTAAGAACGCCGGTAGCGATGTAGGACGCGCAACTATTTGTTATGGATGGACGGAATCGGGATGGATAACATGTTGGAACTGAAGGAAGAAGCCTTGGACGCTACGAGAGCGCAGTCGGTTTATAACGAAGTTTAGCATAATGCTTTGGGTTGGAACGGGAATACGAGTTGAACATACTGCAGAGTTATGATATCGCACGGCCTCCAGGGTTGACCTCGCTGTCACTATGTTTGGTCTTCTTTTGCTATCATGTCAGCGAGCCCTAGTCACACTCAGCTAATTGTCCTCTCGCACGATCTCGAAGCAACCTTCTTGTTAGCTTCACTGCCAGTGCTTATGTTTTCTGCTACACCTGAGCAACACAATGAGACCTTGATTATCATTACCGTGGTGTGCCGACGATGGAGAACGATAACATTATCCACCCCTATGCTATGGATGACCTAATACGATCACCTGCCTTAACCTTTTGGTCACGCACCGTGCCATTTTGGTAACACGCGTGGGACCGATCGGCTGCGCGATCGAAGGCTTTTGGACACGCTCATGGAGGCTTTCGGTCACCAGTTTACGCTCAGCCCTAACCACTTCGCCGACTTGGCCAAATTCTAGCTCACTCGAAAGATCCATACTAGGAGAGGTCGGGAAATTTGTTAGATAGTAGTAGAGGGCTAAGGTAAATCCGCAAACTCATAATCTTTCACCAATGTTGTTCACATGCAGGCTTTCGGTCACCAGTTTACGCCCAGACCCAACCACTTCGCCGATTTGGACAAATCATAGATCATTTGAAAGAGATATACCAGGAGAGGTCAGGGAAATTCTTATATCATAGCAAAGAGCTTAGGTGAGCCCACAAATTGATGATCTTTTGCCAGTTTTTCTCGCTTGCATAGATAAATTTCACTATCTTTCTACATTTTTATTCTTATTCTCGAATATTTTAGTCTATACTCGAATATTTATGCATATTAGGTATTATTACACAATACATCTCATTTGAACGAAGGAATATCACGGTGTGGGTGAGTTGTGAGATTCAACTTAGGAATGGCTGGTAGTGATATTGCGCAGTTTAGCTTTCAGGCCTCATTTCCATAGGAGGTGCAAGATACTAGTGCTGACTATTTTCTTAAGACCTAAATGCTGGCCGGGTATTAAATTATCTAAATAAATCGACGGACTTCAAATTTATACACAACAGATGTTTTTTTAGGCATTATATGCTTTTCTGCCTAAATCCAGAGGAGTGGTTCAACGACGAAATCATTGGTTGTTATCTGTGGCGATGTGTACAGGCTCAGTCCTCCAAACGCTACTATATTGTCAATACTGGTATCACGAAGCAGATAGATACACAGAGGCCATCACAAGCTTTCCGGCCTTCTGCCGAAAAGCGAAAATTATGGATTACCAAGGTATTTCTTAATTCATGGCTATTCAGGATGATCGTACTAGGCCAATTTATATTAATATTTGCGAGCTTGATTGTCTCATACTGCCTTGGGATATTTCTAACACATTGGATGTGTATTAGAGTGTTCTTCCTTGAACAAAAAATCAGGGTTTATGATAGTTTATATTCGATGAATGCTACTCATCGCACTATCCTAAAGGTAGGAAACACATGAATAGTTAAACGTCGCAGACCTGACAGTTTTGGAATTCGCACAGAAAGTGGAATATCTTTTGCTGTTTGATTTCAATCAACGCGGCGTTGAATTTCCGGATGAATGGACCGAAAACCGTGAAGCCTGCACTAATACTGGGGTAAGGATTTATATCTTTTGTATGTCTTAATTTTTTGGCACTTCATTAGCGCATCGGCTGTCCTCTGCAGTCCAGCGAATTTGATTGAGGACTTTTTACTTCTTTACTCTATGGTTAATCTTTAATCTGCTTCAATGTTGAGATCCTAACATTGAATCCCAAATCATCACTGTTATCAACAGACCCAGTTTCTCGACACGACCTCTTGGTTTCTACCTCTGGTCTTATCCGCAATTGCATTCAATATAGCAACGGGATCCTTGATTCATAAATTAAACGGAAAAGTCTTAATATTGATTGAACTTGGAACTGCGATGTGTATACTCAATATTATTCAGTTTCAAAGATTTTTCTAAACATATTTTGTGAAGGTCTCAGCACTATTATGCGCATTGATCAACAGCCATATATCATACTGGAAGATAGCCTTATTTATAATGATCCAGGATCCATTTTGTGATATCATATATCCTATCGGAACTGTACTTCTGACTTCTTCTTCTGATGCTGATTCTCAGGCATTAGCTGGTGGTCTTTTCAATGTTGCACCATCGGTGGACCCCTCCATTCCATCTGGGGAAGTACCGTTAAATCATCGCAACTCTTTTTTTTTAGTTTGGAGCATTGATTGGCCTTGCTGTGACATCTAGCATTTCGACTGCCGGGCAGTAAAGTTTTATGAAATATAATCCAACTCTTAGCACGACATCACCCCAGGTTTCATGCAGGGCTTCAGAGTGGCTGCTTTGCTGTGGTCATAAAAGCAATCGCAATTGCTTTAGTTGGATTGCGTGGAATTGGGGTAGTCGGAGGGTCAGCGCAAGGCGAATATGATGCGGATGC
>KN837082.1:52127-86987 GCA_000827215.1 Sphaerobolus stellatus SS14
CCTGAGTTCGTCCAGGCCGCGGCGAAGTCATTTAGAAAAGCTCGTCCTGAATACCACCCAAGTATCATGGTCGACTGCAGCCGTGAGTTTATTACAGTGAATTGATGGAATTTTGATAATTTAGACCATTGGTTAGATGGTAATTCGGAGAAAAACTATCTTAATCAATCTAAGGTCCTTGCGTCCGTGTCTGAACAAATCGCAGGAGGGGATACCAGTATTACTGGTGTTATGATAGAGTCCAATATAAATGCCGGAAGACAGGATGTTCCTCCGGAAGGACCGAGCGGCCTGAAGTACGGTGTTAGCATTACCGACGGGTGTGTTGATTGGGCGACGACGATCGACATGCTAACCCAACTCAATGAGGTGTGTCCAACTGTGTATGGTGTCTGCTTGACTCTCACCCTGATTTCCGTAGGCTGTCGGCAAGCGCAGAGAATAACTGCAGATTACCCAAACGGATAGTGTCATCGAGAATGCTTGAAGCTTCAGTCATTTTCGAGACGCTCAGGCTGTGGTTGGCCCTGTCACCGTGATGTCAAGAATAGATTCAGCTCTACTAATCAACGACGAGTATCACTAGTACATTATAATATTATTATATAAATGTGCTGTATAGAGGTTATCTAGATGTCTAATATTTATTTCCATTCATGGCATGTTCTGGATTGATAATACATATTCTCAGCAGTGTCTTTCCTCCTCCCTTATTATCTAACGCTCAGTAATATATCTATCTATTCCAATCAGCTCACTCATATTACCTGACAGGCAATGTCCTGTCAGTGCACTGTATTACCAAGCCAGAGTCAGTATCCCGGTCTATTACACTAGCCTGAGGCAAAATCGCTCCTCCAATTCCCAAATAAAAATTCACCTTGCAGTTTTAGTATCAGGGCTGCAAGGAGCTACATAGTTATGTAAGTCTTACTGCTACATGAGGATAACATAATGCAAACTCGGATAGTGTCCTGCACATGGTAAGTATTCTGATCCGAGCCATCACACACAAGGAATTTTGATTTCTCGACTACAGACCTCCGAGATACTTGAAATCCTGTGTAATCTATGAACGCATGGCAGTGAAAGAAATATTTGAGACGATGATCCAATCACCGGTATGCCGGCGTCGTCATCGGTCATCGGGCCGCAGGCCCGCAACAACTCTGCTTGAAACCCTCGCGGCTCCGCTAGTATTGTAGCGACCTTCCTGTCATGTCCTCACATCCACGACGATTCTTTACTCTTTCGAACCGCAAGCTATCACCACGTATTTTACTTGATTCTCCAAATTCTTTACATTGTTCCTCAATTACTCTGTCCGCCCGCAAGCTATTGCCACGTATTTTCTTTGGTTCTCCAAAACCATCGCAGCATTCCTCATTCGCCACAATGATTAGTTTCCGTTTCAAACCACGTCCTCAAAGCTCCCCCAATCATTTCAATGTTCAAAAGATGCGCGAGATGCAGCTTCCGATGCGGAGACTTTAGCATTCGTTGAAGAACCACTTGGGCTGCCAGCCTCTGAAGGCTTTGGTTATCTTGAGATAGATATCGGCGATACAATCGGACCGAATAAGCGATACAGGATAGTCAGAAAAATTGGTTTTGGCAGGTCATCTACGGTTTGGATAGGATACGACAATGGAAGGTTTGGAATTTCTTTAAATTTTATGCCTAATTGAATATGTTGTCACTATCAACACCCAACATGGCACAATGAACAAATATGTCGTAATAAATATTATGAAAGCATCCACCACACGTATGAGCGAGCAATAATCAATGTCCGAGTCAGATGTACTCGGGTACTCGGATCACTCCTTTCCTGCTGGGGTTGCTCCCGTTCGTCTCTCTTTACATTCCACAATATACGACCCGTAGCAGATATCTTGACTGGTGGAAATATGCTGTTCTTATTCTCGTAGAAGTGCTCGAATTGTGGCCAGCGAACCTCCCACTGCTTCAAATATCGGTGTGACGCGTCCCATCTCTTTTTCGTCCTGAAAGATTCAGTCACGGCGTACAGAGAGAGACATGCCAAACAAACCAGTTAGCAATCTATATATATATTTACGAACGTGAATATATCTTGCGATTTCTCACTAGAATAAGCATGTGTCAGCATTTCTTGTCGCAAAGCTTCACGTGTCTCGCGGGATGCTACCATACTGATAGGCTACAGTTACAGTCTTTCTAGTACAGGTTATACCTTTCATAAAGTTATTCTACACCGTCTCATTCGAGATTCCCTCTTTATGATTATATCCAGAGTATCCTACTGCTATCAAGCCTACTTACTATGGTCAGTCAACTATAATTCTCCGGATATTCAGTTTAGAACTGGGTAAGAACTGGGATAGTAGGCAAAAGGAAATAATATTGTAAGGATATCTTTCTCGTGTTAAATAACGATGAACGTTATACGCCGATATAAACGCAGCCACCGATATTGTCATTTACGATGTATATTTTATCTTCCAAACTTTTTTATCTCGAGATATCGTAACCCCGTGTATAACATCCCGAAAATGAGATCAGCTAGCTCGAATCCGACGTCGCCTCCAAAGTGCCCGAACTTAGAGGCGATCGGACCAATGTGCCAGACCTGTGCCATTCCGACGACTGCACCTGCAACAGAGCAACCGCTCGGGACGCTAAAGAAAATTAGTAATAGAGAAGACAGAGGGATATAATTGACTATATTGCTGCAAGACCAAGTGGAAGCTTGCAAGGAGTGTCATATATATTGACGCCATATCACCCAAGGAGACCAGTATTTCGGCGAAAAATCATATGTTCTTCAAACAAGATGATAAACCAGAATGCTACCCAATATCCGATCTATGGAAACATGTAATATAAATGGCTAAGTGGATAAATGCTACTTACGATGTCCAGGAATTATTCAATATATCTACGATATGTTCTCGCCCTGCTACATCGATAGCGGTGTAAATAGCGAAAGCAAAAACGGTCCAGAACGGCCGAGGAATGTGACGGACTGGAGGGAATAGTGCTTGCATAGACAGAGCAATTGAATCTAGAGTCGATAATAACAGACTCGGAGATTAATTATTCCAGGAATAATAATATGATTATAACATGACATACAGGTATTTGGAACTGTAAAATGAGGAATTAGAGTGATGAAGACGATGAATAATCTATAATTCACCGTTAGATGCCACTGTACCCAAGGTAATCAATACCAAGATTAAATCACCGCCAGCCCTCCAAGGCTCGAAGACTCCAAAATATCAGTCCAAATCATAATGATTAGGAATGAATAGCACTGAGCTTTTGACAACCTCATTGCAGGGCCGCTTTCGACGTACGCATGCGAATAACTTGGCACGGTCATTAAAACAGCACCGAGTATAAGAATGATAAAATTTCCTATCATAATGCTAGATAATGCAAATAGAAACACTTTGACTTTTGAGGGGTGTTGGGGCCGCCAACAGTTGTAATCAGCAGCTCTGGATGAGGGATATTAGAGCTGAAAGTGCAAATGAGGGTTGAGGCATCGACATACATAAGAGCCAAGGTTGCAACTGCGCCAAATATAGTTGCACCGTAACTGAGGTTATCGGCAGCACGAAGCAGGCCTGGTGGACTCGGAGCTTCCAAGATTCTCTGATCATTGAGCCTGTAGTCTAAATAATGCCGATATGAATCATGAAATATGAGTCGCCTATATAAAGTCAGCGACGAACCTGCCTTCCCGCCTAATAAGAACATGATATAAGAACATCATGATGCAAATGGCGGTCATTACCAGCCACGCGTAGCGTTCATAATGATGGATTAACTAATAACAGATTAACAGTCCTCACAAAATAATTAAATCGGCGCTATGGAATAAGTACTCATATTGTAACTTTAAATAAAAGGCTTTGAAGTGATGTTGAATAAAACATGCTTGGACGTACCCAAAGAAACTGGAAAAAACTACACCATCTAGCAATAAGTGCAATGCGCAGTCCGGCTGAATATTATAAATATACCTGAAAGCAAACTTTAAGGATTAAAAATGTTAAACTTGGTGTTGTGATTGTTTTCAGCAAGTTACGTACTCAATAATAACCATCCCAACCGCTAATGGCAAGTTGTGGTTGAGGTTATGAAGAACCTTACCAACGAGTGTGACAGCGATGACAGAAGTCAACCTAAATGAAGGACACCCGGGTCAAAGGATAAAGAATACTAGGTATGAAAAGAACATGCCACCGTTAACACGTTAAGAAACGCAATGATAGCCCCGCCCCGATAGCCAAACGAGTAACGAGTGCTGACCATTGTTCGCATCCCTAGCTGCGGTCCCAAGGGCGCGATAAAGACTACAGGGAGGGTTCCACTAGATTTTCATGGTTAGTGAATGGTGTTTAGTGAGAAAATGATGTGCGTACATAATAGCAAAATCTAACGCAGTCAAGATTGTTTCATTGACTATAAGCGTGAAGCTTTGTTGATCCAGCATTCCCAGTGATATCGCAACTAGAGACACACATAACCTATATTATTACGTTAAAAACAAATAAAATGGACCAGAAAGTGATCAGAACGTGAACGTATTCATGACATGGCTATCCTTTCGCTCATCTTCGGGAACTCTCACAATTCCTCCGATCTCCAGTACAGAATATTAGCTTAAACGTCGTAAAACAGACAAAGGAAGGCAAAACGTACCATCAGCGGACCAAAGCTGGCGCAAAAGCTTCTGTTTCATGTCACCTCCTTGCAACGACGGAATCGATGGTTCGACATCGGCCTTCACGTCGTGCTGTCCCTGCCCGAGTGATGATTCATCCATGGAAAGTAAAAAAGAGACCACGAATGAGGACTGGAGGGTTTTAGTATGGAATGGTATTATAAAGCTGAAGAGAAAAAGTCTCTGAGATAATCAGGCATCTGTTCTAGATTCTGGTGGCTATTTTTGGCTTCATTATGGGTTACGGTTTAGCCAATTATAAGTAGGGTAAATACTTATGCGTTGTTTGTTATATCTTTGGGCTGCTCATTCAAAGAGGAAATGCTATTCCTTTTTTTGAGTCTGTTCCGCTCACCTCTCAGGTTTCGGCTTGCTTCAATTCTAATCATAATTTCTTCCGCCGGCACCCGCCGAATAATGTGTGCTGCTATGCTTACCTCGTCCAGCTTGTTATGAGTATGTTTCTCACTAATTCAAATGACATACATTTGAAACGATCCAAAGGAACCCTATGATATTTATGTCTTGGCACCATCAATGCACGGAGTGGCATGTTTTCAGGCTGACCTTCGTTCATGATTACAGCAGCGAAACAACTCGTAACGCTGGAGGAAACTAGTAATGACGGAGGTATAGTAATGGGGACTACGTACATTGTTGTGAGAGCAACAGGAAGCTTACTGGGAGCCTCTCCATCAAGCTTGACTAGACTGAAGAACTGAAGAAGTAGTGGACAAAATCAGGCATAGACTCGAGTGGCTATTTTGGATTCATTCTGGGGTATGGGTAGTCCATTATGAGTAACATATGTTTCGTTTGTTCCATCTATTCCTGATCTTTCAAAAATAGGAGTAGCATTACCATTTTGGACTTCGTTCCGCAGGTGATTGCTTCGAGGAAACTTCTCAGTCTAATCATAGACTCTTCTCCTGGCACCCGCCGAATACAATTGCCTACTGTACCTCGTCCAGCCTGCTGCATGTCACTGATTAATTGAAAACTCCACTCTTGCGTAGAAATTTTTGCTCCATCTATACCCTGTACGGCTTGGAAGGATCATGTTAACGGGGCAAAGCGGGCACTTTCGAGCTGTCCTACTCAGCATGTTGCTCCAGAAGCTATCATCTCAGCCCATACTTAGCCTCAAAAATAAATCAGGCCCAAGTTCTTCCTGGTCTGGCAATGGAGCGGCGATTATAATTATCCCTCAAAAACGCCAAACCTTGGCAAGGTTGCCAGAATGGTGGCGGAAGTGCCGGCTGAGTCTTCAAGGTTTGGCTTCGAGGTGGTCATATAAATTAACTCTTTATTGAACTCCACACTCTGGACGCAGAGTGATTATTGTATTGGGAAGCTAGATGGTTGAGTGGCAGTTCCTACTTGGATTGATAATTCAAGATATATTATTTCTTAGTCATTCGGTATATTCTTCATCCGACCTCGACGTCTCGATTCCCAAGCTCTCCTATACGTAGAAAACGAGAGTTAAAAGAATATATATCCACCCATCCTCAATAACGATTGAAAAAAACTAGTTAGCTTACAGCAGCGAAATTATAACATTTCCAAAAGATCTTCAACATCGACTCTCTTCCATCTTTCTTCATTTATGAGATATTGGCGCGGTAATGGTTCCCTCAAAGAATGACCAACGGACATGGAAGAATCTACAGAGGATTCCGTCCCAGACAAACGCTTTCCCATCCTTTTCGCCGGAGTTTGTTCAAAGGTCGGTCGCTGAAGAATCATATGTGCCAAGGCCGTGGCACTTAACCACGCATTCGTCATTCCTTCTCCATTAAAACCAGCCGCTATCCATTCTCCGGGTGCCGCTAAGCCCTCAACGGGAGTGAAGATATCTTTACCATCTACTGAGATAGTGGCATCGTGATGGGATTTAGGAGACGGTCGTCGCGAAATACGTTCTGGTATTCTTCCAACCCACGGTTTGAAGTCTCCAGAAAGGCCAATAACACCTATCATTCTCGTATTAGCCATTGGTAATTCATCAAAATATAAATGATAGCTCACCACTCCACTGTGCTAAACAACGCCCCAATCCCCAGTTTTCTCTACTCATCCCCATATCCTCCGGTGTACTTTCCGTACCCCACTGACGATCACCAAATGAATCGCTAATGAGGCCCGTCAGGAAGCTTCCAATCGCCTTATCCCACTGACTATCGTCGGAAATCCCAATAGCATTGACTAATGCAGGGTCAGTCAAACCGCCTGCCATGAATCTACCGCCATACATAAGTTCACCGAATGAACCCATTGGTGAGTCGGACTCTGCGCTGGCTTGAGGATTTGGATTTAGAGGTTGTTGGGTGAGGTAGTCGTATTGCGATTCTGAAGGGCCGTAAAACACGAAAGCGCGTTTTCCTGTCCAATCGCCACTATCACCTAATAACGAGGGAGAAGTTGATTTGCCGAAATCTCTTCCAGGTCGTTGGGCAGTCATAACTGCCCTCATTGGAACTATCTTTCGCCTCATTTTGGGAAGTAGATGAGAAACCCAGCCATTCGTTGCGTGGATGATGTGTCGAGTCCGTATGCTGCCTCGCGGTGTTTCTACAGTGTAAAAGTCTCTCTCCTTCTTATTAGTCCCTTGGATGGATGTACAGGGTGTTTGCGTGAACAGATGAAAACTAAAATTAAACGAATAAATTAGCTGTGTAAATAATCAATTAACGAAGTTGCATTACCTATGTGGGTGTCGGCGAAGTAAACGGCTGAGAAGACCCGTCACAAATCGATAAGGATGCGCTGCTCCCCCGACGGCAACTATGCAACCAACTGCAGAAGGTGCTACTTGGAGTTTCTAGAGTGAATATCAGTATGATGAACAGTCGTTCTCAAAAAAAATTATACGCACAGCAAGTTCTTCCTTATCTTCAACCACACGATACGTCCCAACTTCCTCGGGAGAGAAATCCGCACAATATAATGCAAGTTTCTTCTTTACGCCTTCGAATAATTCCTTTCCAAAATAAACGTCGATAAAGTCCACATGCCGACACTGTGACGATTCAAGTATTTGTTCGTCTTCGGCGATGGAAATGAGAGACTTGACATGGGCAAGTCTGAATCGAATAATGTTCTGCGCGGCTTCTTTACCAAGGTTCTTTTTGAGTTCGGAATAATCGTGGTAGCATGGTGCGTTGATATGTCCTCCATTCCTAAAACTCCGTTAGAATATGATCGGATTGAATAAGTGAGTCCATACCTTCCCGTAGCACCTGAGCAGGCATCCCGAGCTTCCAGCATGACTATCTTTATTGGATGGCTTGACCTAGAATTGAAAGACTCCAGAAGCGTTCGCGCAATGCCTGCCCCAGTTATACCGCTCCCAATAATGACAATATCTGCGAAAGGTGGAAGATTTTCACTCGGATCAGCTCCATGGGTTGCAATTGGAGACGGAGGGTACATCCAGTACGACTTTGAAGGGTTTGGTACAGGGATACCTGGCGAGTCTTCGACTTGTTTGGTGAGTTTGGAATAAACACCATACAGGTCCTTTAGGATTTCCACCACATAGGATATCTTCGATAATTGTGCACCCATGGTAGATGGTAGTCAAAAGGAAGCTGTGGCGTGTGGGAGTCCCGGGGTCGAAGAGCATCCGTCATGTGAACTAGAAGCCGCGCTGATAAGAATAGAACATAAATAGAACACCTAATTTTGAATCGCTCTGCAGAAGTCTGCAGATCAATATTGTTATAGGATAATAGCTGCAAGATACAACTGCGCTACAAGATACTAGTCAGTCGCTGCAGAATTCTGTATATCAAAGCATAGCTCACCGATACGAGTTAAATCGATTGTTTTCCATCCAGCGTCATCCGAGGTACAACGGTGTACTTCATGCATATCTTCGATAGCGGGAAGAACATATCACCGACGAAAGACTACCAAAAGCAGATTGGCGAGCAACGCATGAGGCTGAATCTGGAGGTAGTACGACGTCGGCACTTTAAAGTTAGTGCCCGAGTGCCCGGCGCTGGTGACATAATAGACAGGTTGTGCAAGAGCCACAGCGCCACGGCGCGGCTATTTCTGTTGTGCATCTGTGGCTCCAACGCGATATTTCCCAATTTACTGCGGCTACTCATTGCGACATGGCGCGTTGGAGCCACAGCTGCACAACAGAAAATAGCCATGCCGTGGCGCTGTGGCTCTTGCACAACCTGTCTAATGTTGCCAAGCCAGCACAGCATTCACACAGAAGTCACGGAAGCCGATTGGACCGGGCAGAAACGAAACCCATCCACGCGATAGCAGAAAGACCACTGAGATACCGTCCTACGTGCCAAGGATGTGTTCTCACTTGAAACTGACGACTTTGCTTCCGTTCTTGTAATGTATAAGTAGATCCTCTTTCTTTCCGACCCCAATGTAGAATTCACTTCCAAGCTCAGATTCTCCCTCGCTCTTTCTACACCAGGGTTAGGTTTCCGTACTGGCTGCTTCTCTATCCGCATTGACGACCATGCAATCAAGTATATCGGTCACGACCCCGGCGAGCTCAAGGAATTTACAGCTGACGCTGTCCTCAGTAACTGGTTCGCGAGTCCGTAAATGCGGCTTTCTCTCTCTCTCTGGAACACTTACGGAACACCGTATGAGTACTTATGTACTTATGTATTATTTCATTACGAAGCAAATGACGCGGGGAAAAAACAAACATATTACCTCGTAAAGATTCTTCGGAAATTGTAGAGTGGACTTGAGCAATGTCCCCTTCCCCCATCTCGTAGCGTCATTTTTGTGCAATTTCTCTACATCTATTACTTAGTATCTTTATATATCTTATATAAAGATACGGTGTACACATACTATATCAGGGAGTTTTTTTTTTTCCTGGGACATTATTGTCTATTAGGGCTTCGCCCCATGCAAGACGTTACATGACTGTATATACCATCACCCCTACATTTCCTTCCCTATTGCTCCACCCGACATTGACCCAGGGAGTTTTATAATCTTTAAAGCTTCGAGAACCATTCCACGGTGTATTTGAATGCGCTTTCCTCCCCTGCCTTAACCAGATGGTCGGACTAAAATTAAATTAAATGTGAGAACGTCACTGATATACAATCGAGGACGAAATAACTAAACACGTCACCTTGCACTTATATAATAAATTACACATCAGACAAGTACTTATAGAGAGTAAAAAGAAAAAGAAAAACTCACCCCAAGCCCATGAGTACAACCAAGGAAGTGCTCGCGCTTATATCCTGCGGCATGCTTCCCATTTCCTAAGATATCATCAGTCTTCTGGGCGGTCTCTGCAGGGAAGGCAGTATCGAACTAAGAAATATCAATAAAATGTCCGTTAATTACGAATGGGCAACTTACATCGCAAGCCTGAATCAACAACGGTACATTCGACTTTTCGAGCAATGTGGGAAAGTCCCCATCGGGTACGATGAAGGAGGGATGTGGCATAACCGCGGAAGCAATAGTATTCTCAATCGCGAGATCGACGGCATGTCTGACACCATAACAATAACCGACTGCGCCCAAGATTGTTATTCCACGCGCTTTAAGGCCTTCGATGACTCTGTCGACAGAAGTCCGGGTAATTGCCACGCTATGAGCTTCGAGACATTTGGGACGATCAAACTGCTATTGGAACAATACAAGGAATATAAACATCCCCAAGAGATAGCCTATGAATTAGGAACTCACGTCACTAGGTATCTCCGCTGAAATGGGATCCCCTTCGAAAGAATCAGGAATCTAAACTTGTTATTATCGGATAGGTATTGTGAGATCAAAGACAACACATCCAAAATTGAATACGAAGTATATCTTACCTGGCATCCATTTTTGGCAAAATTGCCGGCCTGGCGGTTAAATTATATTTAGCAATCAGTCGTATTCAGAAAAGTGGAATATGTACCAAAACTATGTAGAAGGCATGTCAACAATTATGAAGATAAAATGACACAAAACACCCACCTGACTGTTAATATATGGAGGTCCAAAGATATCTAGGTTCCCGAATCAGCATTTCTAATGGATTAGGCTTGCGAAAGCATCTACCAGCGAGGAACAGGATGTCCTTCTCTATCGAGTAATCACCAGAGGGAAGGGGAACATGTGTTTACCCCATTTATAACTTCGAATGTACCTTTTCGACGATGTGTCACTTATAGATATAAAGAAAGTGTTAAATCCTGCGTACACATACCAGTAGCCGTTCTCTCATGTGCGATCCCGATAAAGTATTCCTTACAAGACCTCATCTTTATATCGAGGTGGGGATATAGTACGTTTGAAGAAGAGCGTCGAGGGAATAAGCAATGAGTAAAATCTATATATATATGAAGATATTTATAAGAAAGTAGTAATTCCGCATAATTACCAATTATATTATATACTGACTGATGGTGAAAAATGGCGTAAGAATCTGAGTAACAGCTAGTGCTTCTAGATGCATTACTCACGTTGTGACAAGATGACAGAACCTGACAGAGCGCAGGGTGGGGTTTGTTAGGGTTTGAGCTGAGTAAGTTCGTTGCAAGGCACGATCTTATGTAAACACGTTTCGGTTTCTAGAGGTTAAGCTAAAAAATCAAAATATTTATAAGAGTTTATAAATCCTTACAAATGAAGGTTTCTGACACGTTGGCAAGTCTGTCTTGATTCATTTGCTTCTTGGACATATTCAAATACTATCGAAATACTTAATCAAGTAGACAGAGAAGAACGAGCAAGACACTAACATTTCACAGAACTCTTTTCCATGCATAAATATTCCATCTCGCTCCAGGTTAATCCTCCAATACGACGAGTCATGGCTCGCGTCTAGCAGCTAAGTATGTAATGAATACGAGAATGGGCAAAGCAACAGAAATGTCACGGATTACGCGTGGTAACCAGTTATGTACGGATGGGTGCCATGAAAACAAGAAGAAAAAAAATACATTTTGCATCCATTGATTGACAACCCGAGGTCATTTTCCAGTGATGTTTACGGTTGAACGCGATAGTAGGTATTCGCATCGTTCGGTATCAAGCGGAGCGGACAAGAAGAGGAGATTGTGCACACGTCACGCGTGACGCGGGAGCTCTCTCACTAGTCTATTCTGTGGGAATATCTTCGTACCGATTTCTTCAACCAACCCTCAACTGTATAGCGGGGATCTCCGACACAGCCTGTGTGACATGGACGACAATACATTCATAGACAGGATCACGATAGTAAGTTTAACTTGACCTTAGATTACAGTATTTTAGACCGGGGTTAGTCCGCAAATATTTATGTAAATTCAAGATGCCGCTACAATAAGTAATGTCAAGCTGACTAAATTCCAAATCTAACATCCCACATGTCCGTTGAAGCAGAGAAAATGCTAATTTCATTTCAGACTTATTTATTGTGAAGTACATAAATACGACGCTCAGCTGTCTTGACGTCGCTTATAATTAGATAAGCCCGGTGCAATGTCAGCATTACGGGAGGAACCCCAGGCCAACCCTCTCCCTCCACTATCGATCATAACTTCAAACCGATACCATTAACTATGGATGGAGCAACCTCACTATCTGCATTCCAAGTTGCTGACTTCACTTCTAGTGCTGCTATGGCGGATGGGAATGGTTTGATGGAAGAAGACGTGGCGAGCGTACGTTGTCTGGCATGAATCATGATGAGGTGGAACGAGAACTAAAGTTTAACTCACAGCCCAAAGGTGTCGATAATGAATTAGAAAGTGCGTCAGAAGAATCGACTACATCGATCCATGCAGCGGATGTACACCTAGTGGTATGAATAGTAGGCATGCTTCAATGCTTCGTCTCGACTCTTAGTGCTTTACAGAAACTAGTTCAAGTCATGAACAACCTACAGGATGCTATGACCAAGTCAAATGCATATCTGACTGAAGTAGTCAAAGCAACATCCCGCTCAGATTCCTCCCTGGGCCATATTTTGAAGACGATGCACCAGTCAGATTTCTTCTCACGATACGAGAACAATGTCGGCCCCGCATTTTGGACAGAATATGAGAGAGTAGCAAAGCAAACAGATGAAGATTTCTTAGAAAGATATAATGGTGACTTGGATGTCCAACTCATATTTGTACGCACTACGTCTTTTCAGTTTAGCCTCTGAATTTTCACCTTCCACATTCAGGCGGGTCTTTTCTCGGCAGTCAGTTCGACCTTCATTGTTCAAATGGAAGGAGCTCTTCAACCGGACCCAAACACAACTACAAATGCATTGCTTGCTTTTCTTATTCAACAGACCGGTAATGGTACATCGCCGCCTATTGTTGTACAGGCAGTGCTCCAACCCTGGGATGGTCCAGGGAGTTCAGTGCTTTGGACACAATCATTGGCGTACCTGAGTCTAGGCCTGAGTCTATTAGCCGGATTTGGAGCAGTCCTAGGGAAACAATGGTTAGGTCATTTTAAAACATCCCGGTTCGGGTATGGTACAAGACAGGAACGAGGAGTGCGACGATATCAAAAAGTGAAGGGAATTGATGAATGGTATCTCCAACCTATCCTCGATGCATTGCCATTTATGCTCCAGCTGTCACTACTATTATTTGGTATCTCTTTGGTCATTAACCTTTTTTCGGTCGCGAAGATTCTCGGAGGCATAATAGGAGCTTTGGTTCTGCTTGGGGTGATGTTCTATGCATGCACCTTCATGCTGGCACTAGCATATCCCGATTCACCATTCCAGCTTGGACTAACATCATCTATACGGTCGCTCTTGGTCTTCTCTCTTGAGATGATACTCCGATATTTTATATGGTTCAGAACTAGAATCCACGTCCCTGAAGGTTCATCCAACCATCCATCCATATCTCCGACCCAAACAGGATTCAAGCCAACATTAACAGCCTATAAGCCGGATCTTCCTCAAGCTCCCCTCTCCAATAACCTTGGATTTACCTCGGATTTATCACTGACTTCATATCGGACGTATTTCCAGACTGGTCTATGGGTTCTGGAAACATCATCAGATAATGATGCCCTTCTCGCCACCGTTAACTACCTTACAAGTGGCGCTTGGGAAATTGATAAAGAAACTGCACATCGAGCGTTCTGCCTTCTTCAAAAATTCCTTGAAAACAATGCTTTAGGAAACAATCTTGAACCTCGTCAGGTTGCGGACGGTCTCATTTTCATCGCTTCTTTGCATTCTAGGAGTCTATTAGGAGACCATGTTGTTGACTTGAGCGGTAAATTGGTGCATTTATTAGGCTGGTTAGAGAAGGGTTATTACAATGTGGAGAACACCGGGTACGATACGTCACATATGAAGTACATTTGGCGAATCCTTGGCATTCCACCCTTTGGAGTATGGGAAGGTGTTCCCTTTCACGTAGATGTGGTTGGTTCATTCAACATGCACATACTTCGAGAACATCTGGCCAGTCAAATACGCCAAGGTTCCGATGTGAATATTGAGCGGTATGCAAGCATCTGGACCCATGCCCTCCGTCATGTGGGTGGCGGCGCATATGACCGTGATTTGATTACCTTTCAGATTGCGAGCAGTATATGTGGAATTCTTGGATACCGGCTCCAAGATAGGGTTGGTGCTAATTTGTAAGGATCCTCACTTATTGTGTGATATTTCAATTCATATACCCTTCTTTCAGTATATGGGTGTACCGTTTATCCCGTGCCCTATGCGACGAGATTATCCTGAGGATAAATACACTCTTCACTTCAAAGAATCCAAATGTGAACAAATCCCTCATTTCCCCTCTGATTTGTCCCATATCCCAGCTGATATGGACTGTGCGGGACGCAGAATGGTTCTATAACAATCCTGAGAAGTGGCAGAGGAGTGTTCCTACACGCCTATGGTTGGATCTGCTCAGAGAGGATTGTCATAGGGTGGCCGTATTCGCGGCCCTCAGTATTCTTAGGAGTTTTGTTGGAAGATGGAATAAACTGTCTGACTTGCATAGGATATGGGCTTATCACGACTTTTTCAAGTCAACGGTGAACTTGGAAGTAGCAGATCTCCCATCCATCCATCAATTTCTGGCCCAATTGCAAAGAAGCATCCCAGCTTTGAACGAAGATGTCGGCGAGAAAATCGAAGATTCTGATTCGGATCACGACAATGATTCTGATTCGGATCACAACGATGATTCAGATGTTAGATATCTGGTCTCAAGTCGAGGAACGCACAAAACAGATTATTTCACTGAGGAAGAAAAACACTTTAACAAGACGGAGGTTCTCAGAGAGGCTTTGCTTGCGCTGGCGATGGTAAAATGGCCGGAGAATCGGCCAGAAACTAGCCCAGCCTGCATTAAAGCTATACTTTTTGGCCTGCGTGACCATTATGAAATCATTAGGATCTCCGCTCTCCATGCAGCCTGGGCTTACCGTCACTATATTCCTTTTCTTTCCGACTTAAATCTGGTCGACGAACTTCTGGAGGCTTTGCTTCGTGGTCTCGTCGAATATTCCCTTCAAGATGTCAAAGATCTTCATGGTGAAGACCACTTCGGAAAACCTATCTTTCTCCAACATCTGGAACAAACCGTGACCTATTACACTGGTCTGATACGGTCATTATTAACTTCATCGGCGGCTCAATATTCCCTGTTAGATGTAGCCGTCTTGGAAAATCTATCCAAGTTTGCTATGTACAGAGGAAGATTCGACATAAAGTTCAGTCCCAAGGTGATTATAGAGCTATTCGAGATCATTGTCGTGATAAATGAAGGTCTCCGTAAAAATACCAGTCGCTCCCACAACCCAACAGTCATGTCCGTCTCTCAAAACGAGAGATTATGGTCATTCATCAGCGGATGGGTGAACAGTGCATTCCAGGAGCAAGATGGCTTGGCGGACGGAGAATCCTTCCTCGAACCTTCTTTCCAAGAAATGGACTTCTTTTTTTATCTTTCCAATCTCATTGAGTGTACCAAGATCACCTTAACCGAAAATTCCGAGGATGCCATTAATGTCCTCCCACACATTACTGCCACCTTTGCCGCACTCCAGAGCTTTGTTCATCGAGAGGAACAGAAATCTAACGAACACATACCTAAGGCGGCGAAGAAGCAACTTCGTAAGGCTCGTGAACAACTTGGGCTGTTGGACGCCTTGAGCGGAGAGATGGAGCGCTGTAGAATGGAAAGCATGGAACAGGGCTCGCTCTATCAGTCTGCAAGATCCGAGGTTAGCTTACACTCCCAAGCGACGGAGAAAGCTTCAGATTCGTCGGGGGACCACCCCGAACTAGGTTCATCACCAGGCAATGAAGAATAAAAGAAAAATTCAACAAGAATGGACACGGAATTTACTTAGTAATTGTTGTGATATATTTGACAATGTAATTGTATAAACGTATTTGATAGCAAAGAGACCGCGGATGAGCAGATCAAGGAAACAATATATTTGAGAGATCGTAGTCATGCAACGAAAACGAGCAGTAGACAACGGCTACCTGAAATCCTGAAGCATCCTCGATATGTCTTGAGAATGTGACGCGTATCATAAAGCAATCCAATATGAGAGGTGCAACCGCTGATCCGCAAATGCTACAGATAAGCAGATGTGAGTGGAGGCAGTACGACAATGGAATCGAGGTTCACACGTACATGTCCATGCCCATTGTCCATTCGCAGATCATGCAACACCCTGTCATTCAATGCCGATCCATCGAGTCGAACATTGAGGAACAGCGAAGCGGTATCGGAGTGCTTAGCATCCTCGCAAGCTTGGGGTCCAACGCGCGCCGAATTCATTGAAAGAGACGCTGATAGACAGTCTCTATACGATATCTATAAGCATGATCCAAGGTTGCATCCGTCGTCGCCACTGAACTCCTATCAAACTCATTGGGTGCAAATCCTGATACCTATTCTGGTAATGTATTAGCTAAAAGTGCGCTATGATTTTCATAAAACAACGGCGCACCATAAGACTTGAAGACTTTCAAACCAGATACACGGTCGTTAAAGTAGAATGCGCGGACACGGAAGTTGTATCTGCCTTCTATTGCCTTCGGTTCTCCATTGAACCTATTTAGACCTTGTTGTACTCGTGAAATCTTTAGACCGGTTCATCAACGTATACGGCAGATCTCCAAGCAGGGTACCGACAAGCGATCATGAATCACACGGGAGCCAGTAGATCGCTGGCCTTGACAGAATAACAACATTCGGGGATCATGAAGCACCTTCAACAGGTCTTGAATGCACCACAGGCTAAAACGCGATACAATACACTATGAGAGGCGGAGTCGGGCAAATGCTAGAGATAGGTCGGTGTAAGGGTAGGAAGACAATGAGATCGAGAAAAACATACGCGACTATCGATTGTCCCCAGATCATACTACACATTTACTGACGTTGAACGTTCCACACTTAGCCATCCATTTGAACACACTATGACCGACAAAGTGTTATTGAGTGTTCAGCCTGGCGCAGGATCGTCCTCGTAACTTTTGCGTGTCCAACGCGCTCCGGACGCTTATCGACGGAGATCGTGATATAAAATCAAACCCATTGACACATGTAGCAATATGCAGTCTTTATTAAGTATCCAGAGGCCGCATCAAGCCCGCATCCCTCGTCGTTACTGAGCTTGTTGGGTGCATATCCTGATTCGCTTTCTCGATAATCTATCAGCTGAAGGCAAATTGTGGGATAAAGAAGAACGGCATACCATAACGCTTGAAGATCTGCAAACTTGATTGACCATAAATACAGCCGTTGAAGAAGAATGCGCCCTTGTTCCAAGGTGACATAGGCGCCCGTTGCCAATCCTCCAAAACCAGCTGAAGTCGCAGCGAACAACATGGCGAGTAAATGAAGGATATCATAGGATGAAGGAGGCAAGACAGCCAATACGCTGCCGTGTCCAAGGCTAATCCATTGCTCGCAGTGATTCAGGACGGATAAGAAGACGGAAGGTTTGTCCGGGTGTCGCACAGACGAGCCAAATCCAAACGTGTGCTTATATGGGCGGTACAGCATTAAGATTGTTAAGGAATGACATGTCTTGAAGAAGCTGGGATATATACGTCGTTGGACCCAGATGAACACCTAATTGATGAAGCGAGGTTGTGACTACATTGGTTGACCTATCTCCACGGTTAGGGAAGTAATGCAGGCTGAAACAGTACTGTGAAGTTTACATGCTGTTAGCGTACGATATCTATTGTTGTGCTTGGATAGAGGATGGACAGATCACGTAGGATAGGAGGTGCGTTCCACGTTCCAGGTATAAGAGCCAAGGCACGTCCTTCGTATCTAATACCAACAGAAACAAGTAAGAGATTTGATGGAGATGCAGATACACAACGTACATAAGATCATCAGAAGTAGCGGATAGCATGCTGTCCTCTGACACGGTTTGCATTCGAAATCGATGAGGGACTTAGTACCCGACCATGCGACCTGAGCTCTTTTGTTCCGATTCGTACAACATAAGGAATGCCAGGAATTATGACTGAATGATTAAGATCTACATAGATCTTCGCAGGAGCGATCGACAAGACTTGTGGGGAATCCTGGTCGCTGGTGACCGCTGACTATGGAGAACCTGGAGCTGGATCGAACAACCTTTGAACTAGAGTCTCTTCGCTTAAAGTTGAGAATAATAGCACCGAGAGTACTCTTATCGTCGAATAAGAGGCAGAATAATATCTCTAGGGGTCTGTAAGGTAAAATGAGATCGATGATAGATAGTTGACCTAATGGTTCACTAAGTACGCACCTTCAGTTTCAAAGCATGAGTTAGTAGATTATAACATACAAACGGATACTAGGAGCTTCCACGGAGCTTCAGAGACCAATCCCGCGTCAAAGGATGTCCGAGTGGTCAATGGTAACCGTTCGACGTCGGTTCTTTACAGTAAGCGCCCGAGGGCCTGGCGCTGGTCACATAATGTTGCCAAGCCAGCACAGCATTCACACGAGCGGTGATTGGATCGGGCAGAAACGAACGCTCTCCGGACCGCATCCACGCGATGGCAGAAAAACGAATACTGACTGAGATACCGTCAGATGGTACCGTCCTACTTGGGATATTTTCAAGGTCGGAGACGCGTCTTTGGCGTCTGGGATAATGTGATGTACATATCGGGTGCATACATACTTACACTGTTATTTCAAACAGACGACTTTGCTTCCTTTCTTAGATCCTCTTCCTTTCCGACTCGGTCGCACATGTATTAGGTCCATACTGACCTCATTCTGTATATCTATGTATTATTGTATTAGGCAGTGAATGACGCGGGAAAAAAAAAATGTTGCCTTTTACGAATGGGGAACTTACATCGCAAGACTGAATCAACAACGGTACGTTCGACTTTCGCGCAATATAGGAAAGTTCTCATCGGGTACGATGAAAGAAGGATGAGGTATAACCGCGGAAGCAATAGTATTCTCAACCCGAGATCGACGGCGTAAATACGACGTTCAGCTTTCTTGACGTCGCTTATAATTAGATAAGCCCGGTGCAACGTCAGCATTATGGGAGGAATCCCAGGCCAACCCTCACCCTCCACTATCGATCCTAACTTCAAACCGGTACCATCAACGATGGATGGAGCAACCTCACTATCTGCATTCCAAGTTGCTGACTTCACTTCTAGTGCTGCTATGGCGGATGGGAATGGTTTGATGAAAGAAGACGTGGCGAGCGTACGTTGTCTGGCATGAATCATGATGAGGTGGAATGAAAACTAAAGTTTAACTCACAGCCCAAAGGTGTCGATAATAAAATGGAAAATGCGTCAAAAGAATCGATTCCATCGATCCATGTAGCGGATGAGCACCTAGTAGTATGGATAATAGTCATGCTTCAATGCTTCATCTCGACTCTTAGTACTTTACAGAAACTAGTTCAAGTCATGAGCAACCTACAGGATGCTATGACCGAGTCAAATGTACATCTGACTGAAGTAGTCAAAGCAACATCCCGCTCAGATTCCTCCCTGGACAATATTTTGAAGACGATGCACCAGTCAGATTTCTTCTCATGATACGAGGACAATGTCTTCCCCGCATTTTGGACAGAATATGAGAGAGTAGCGAAGCAAACAGATGAAGATTTCTTGAAAAGATATAAGGGTGACTTAGATGTTCAACTCATATTCGTACGCATTATGTCTTTTCAGTTTAGTATCTGAATTTTCGCCTTCCACTTTCAGGCAGGTCTTTTCTCTGCAGTCAGTTCAACCTTCATTGTCCAAATGGAAGGAGCTCTTCAACCGGACCCAAATGCAACTACAAACACATTGCTTGCTTTTCTTATTCAACAAACCGGTAATGGTACATCACTGCCTATTGTCGTATAGGCAGCACTCCAACCCTGGGATGGTCCAGGGAGTTCAGTGCTTTGGACACAATCATTGGCGTACCCGAGTCTAGGCCTCAGTCTATTAGCCGGATTTGGCGCAGTCCTAGGGAAACAATGGCTAGGTCATTTTAAAACATCCCGGTTCGGGCATGGTACAAGAGCGGAACGAGGAGTGCGACGATATCAAAAAATGAAGGGAATTGATGAATGGTATCTCCGGCCTATCCTCGACGCATTGCCATTTATGCTACAGTTGTCACTACTATTATTTGGTATCTCTTTGGCCATTAACCTCTTTTCAGTCGAGAAGATTCTCGGAGGCATAATAGGAGCTTTAGTTCTGCTTGGGATGATGTTCTATGCATGCACCTTCATGCTGGCACTGGCATATCCCGATTCACCATTCCAGCTTGGACTAACATCGTCTATACGGTCGTTCTTGATCTTCGCTCTTGAGATGATACTCCGATATTTTATATGGTTCAGAACCAGAGTCCGCATCCCTGAAGGTTCATCCAGCCATCCATCCATATCTCCGACCCAAACAGGATTCAAGCCAACATTAACAGCCTATAAGCTGGATCTTCCTCAAGCTCCCCTCTCCAATGACGTTGTATTTACCTCGGATTTACCACAGGCTTCATTTGGGACGACACATTTCCAGACTGGTCTATGCGTTCTAGAAACATCATCAGATAATGATGCCCTTCTCACCACCATTCACTTCCTTACAAACTATAGTAATTGGGAAATGGATAAAGAAGCTGCACGTCGAGCGTTCTGCATTCTACAAAAATTCCTCGAAAACAATGCTTCAGAAATCATCCTTTAACCTCATCAGATTACGAACTGTCTCTATTTCATCTTTGCATTCTAGAAATGTATTAGAAGACTATATTGTTGACTTGAGCGGTAAATCGGTGCATTTATTGGGCTGGTTAGAGAAAGGTTATTACAATATGGAGAATACCGGATACGATATGTCATATATGAAGTACTTTTGGAAAATTCTTGGCATTCCGCCCTTTGGAGTATGGGAAGGTGGTCCCCTTTACGCGCATTCGCCATGCACACACTTGGAGAACGTCTCGCCAGTCAAATACCCCAAGGTTCCGATGTGAACATTGAGCAGTATGCAAGCATCTAGACCCATGCCCTTCGCCATTTGAATGGCAATGCATACGAGCATGATTCAATTACCTTTCAGATTGCGAAAAGTATATGTGGAATACTTGGATTCCAGTTGCAAAATATGGATGATGCTAGGCAGTAAAGACCCTTGCTTATTCTCCGGTATTTCAATTTATATACTCTTCTTTCAGTATGAGGAAGCACTGTTTACCCCGTGCCCTATGTGACGAGATTATCCTGAGAATAAATATGCTCTTCATTTCAAAGAATCCAAATGGGAACAAATCCCTCATTTCCCCATTGGTTTGTCCCATATCCCAGCTGATGTGGATTGTACGGGACGCAGAATGGCACTATAATAATCCTGAGATCATTCCGATTCGAATCGCATCAGTCGAGATGCTGCCGCGTGGTAACGATCGACTGTTGACTACCTGTCTTCTATGTGGCACTGCCACAGCGCTACTTCTATTCAACTCCGTTTATATGAAGATTCCACGGACAAGACTCCCAAACCCAACTTCCCCCCTTATCTCCCACAGCGTCAGCAACAGAACTAATCATGGCGTCCCACGTTTTCCACATCGTACGCTCTAGCTTCAGTGTAACAAAAGCTGTTGGATCTGACGTGCATTGCAGAATGACTCGGGACAGGAAGGCACGAATCAGGTATATTTCTTTGTTACGAATATTTCTCTTTAATAATTATATTCTCTCTTTCAGTCAGAAGACCAAACCGTGGATCCATCAAACGAACAGATGGTGTCAGGGGACTTGAATGCCTCTCACATCCCTGTTCATGGTTTCACAACTCTTCCGGATCTAGTGGGTCTTGCCATGGCTCCTAGTGCTACATCATTATCTTGCTCGCCCTCGAGACTAGCAGAAGATGCAGAAAAGGTATATTTTATTATGCTTAGTGTTTGACATGGCAGCTGAGGTGTCTCTTGCAGTCCAGCGCTGTCAATGATGGCGAAAAGAATCAAAATAATTCCTCAGACTCAGCGGTAGCATCAAATGAAGAAAGAGTGGATGAAAACCAAGCGGTATGGACAGCCTCTGTTCTCAGTCAATCTGAAATCTTGATGGAATAACGGTCTCCAGCCACTTGTGGAAGCTATGAACCATCTTGTTGGAGCTATGAAGGATACAAATACACATCTGACAAAGTTAGTGAAAGCCACCTCAGAGTCACAAACTTCCCTGGATCATATTTTGAAGACAATGCATCAATCTGATTTTTTCTCTCAGTATGAAGAGGATGATGAGGCTCAGTTCTGGAATCAGTGCGAGCGAGTTGCAAAGCAAACGGAAGAAGAATTCCTGGAAAGATACAATGGAGACCTAGATGCCCAATTAATTTTCGTAAGTACTTTTAAAATTATTCAGTTTCGTGGACTTGATTTCCATCTTCTGTTCGTAGGCGGGTCTCTTCTCGGCAGTCAGTTCTGCCTTCATTGTCCAAATGGAAGGCACTTTGCAAGCAGACCCGAACGCAACGACAAACGCTCTGCTTGCATACCTTGTGCAACAATCAAGTAATGGAACATCGGTGCCTGCTTTCGTACAAACATCCCTTCAACCCTGGACTGGACCAGGGAGTACGGTTCTTTGGACACAGGCCTTGGCATATCTCAGTCTGGGTCTCAGTCTCCTAGCTGCCTTTGGTGCCGTTCTTGGAAAGCAATGGCTGGCTCAGTTTAAAACATCGCGCTTTGGCTATGGCACACGCTCGGAACGGGGAATTCGAAGATATCGCAAAGTGAAAGGCATTGAAGAATGGTATCTGCGGCCTATTTTAGATTCCTTGCCTGTGATACTACAGCTATCCCTTCTCCTCTCTGGCATCTCATTGGCAGTTGACCTTTTTTCATTAAATAAAGGTCTCGGTGGTATCATCACTGCTTTATTGGTATTTGGGATTCTATTCTATGCAGGCACCTTTATTTTGGCGCTGAAATATGAGGATTCCCCTTTCAAGATTGGCTTGACGATAATAGCACAGTCTCTCATGGACTATCTATTTCAGCATCTATCACTCTATCTTAAATGGGTGAATAGTATCATCAAGAGCCACACTAGTCCATCCAGGGAAGAAAATGGTGTATCATCTCACACAATCTCTTCTGTACAACCAACAGTAATTTCAGATTCTGAGTTATCTGAAAAACCAATTTCGCCCCTCCTTCAGTTGACAAATGTTCACTTCTATTCCTCACAGGAGAGGTTTAATGCAGCCATGTGGCTTCTGCAGACATCAACAGACACTGAAGTCATTGACACAGTCTTGGCACTCCTCAGAGCGAGACCTTACTGGGATATTGATGTAGACTCTGTACACCGGATGTTCCGTATGCTTCAAGGGATATGTGAAGTTGATTCTGGATCCACTCGGAGTATAGAGATTCTTTTTGCTATTTCTAACCTAATTTCTCTTGGCCACCTTGGGAATGTTGTCCTCGACTCCGGGGAATCCTTGGACATGATGAGTTGGTTGGAGAAGAACTACCGTGCTGTGATGAATAAAGGTAGCTTCCTTGTTATGGAGACTTGTTGGAAACTTCTTCGGCTTCCTCCATTTCAGCAGGAGTCAAGCGGTATTTCAACAGAGGGGGTTACTTCAGGGAATATGTTCCTTTTTAGAATATGCATCCAAAAGGGGTACACTCCCGGTGCTACACGTTCCATTGAAGAATATACCAACATCCTGTCAAATATTCTTCACAATCTTGATACGGTGGATGGAAGAGCTTGGACTACGTTCCACATTGAAGCACTTATTGCTTGGTTTCTCGGGGTGAATGTACCCCAGGATATTGATATCTGTCAGTACCTTTTCCATTAATCGTTGAGTATCCTGGTTCATGTATTATCATTATAGCCCAAGCTGCACCCATGTGCGATGAAATTCTCCAAAGGATGAATCAGATCTTCTCCTCTACCAAAGGAGACGAAAAGAAGGCTGCTGCCGAGTTATTACTTCAATCCTTCTTGCAGATTATGTCTGAGACCTCAGAAGCTCGGGACCTCTATATAAAACCAGAGCTATGGCAGAGCAGTATTCCTACATCTCTCTGGTTGAATCTTCTAAGAGAAGGCCGCCATAGGGTATCTATCTGTGCGGCTTTGAGTCTTCTATCCATTATTGTTGCACGATGGAACAGAGAATCTCCATTTAATCGGATATGGACTTTTCTTGGTTTCTTCAAGTCCACCTTATTCCTGCATGTTGAAGATGAGCAACATATCTACAAGTTTTTGACACATATAGGAAGCAGGGTGCCTGACTACGCAAAAGCCATTGCTAGACAAAATCCAGAAAATGTAGAAGATGATGAGGATGAAGAAGATTCAGATTCAGATGTAGAACATGGATATATACCCAGAGGTAAGGAAATGGAAGACTGCTTCAAAGAGCAAGAAAAATATATAAACTATCCGGAGGCCCTCAAAGATGCGTTCATTGCACTGGCAATGCTGAAATGGCCGGAGGACCTGGACGGCTCGGAGCCAGATATACCATTCGTTAAATTAATCCTGTTTGGCATGCAAGATGAAATTCCCTACTACAGGGTTGCAGCCCTTTATACAGCCTGGGCTTATCGTCAGAAGCTCCGCCGCATTTCCACCCTTGGCCTCGCCAATCAACTGCTGGAAGCCTTACTCAATGGCCTTGGAAATGCAGTTGAAATAGTTACCGTACTAGACGAGGATGAAGACCTTGAAGGACCCATTTTTTTGTCACATTTGGAGATCACTATAACTTATTACCTTGGCCTCATCCAGATAGTGCTTTCATCACAAAGCACAAAGTGCTCTCTATTGGAGCCAATAGCTTTGAAATCCTTGTCAAAAATCGCGACATATATCAAACAGTCCCAAATGGAATTTAATCTCAAGTCTATTGTTGAATTATTGGATGTCTTCGCTCTTATGAATGAGGCTTGTCGGGAGGAGTTTGAAGACGTGTCTACCACACTAGCACCTGAGAAACCACATAACTTACTCGGTCAGAGGGTTTGGATATTTATTTCCAGATGGGGAGATGACATTCTGGAGGATGCCAGGGAAGGAAAAGAAACATTCCTCCACGGTTCTCTTGGCGAAATGAACCCCAATTTCTTCTTTTACCTTGATAAACTCGTTCAATGGACCAATCATGCCTTAAAAGATGACAAACCACTGAGCACCTTACCCTATATTGTGGCCACCATTACCTCTCTCAAGAGTTACTGTGACTGCCGGGAAGGACAGCCCCCAGTCAAGAGGCGATCAAGGAAACAAATTCGAAAAGCGCGTGAAGTGCTTGAGTCATTGGACAAGTTGAAGGAGCTTGTAGAACAGTATATGATGGAACAGATGGAACAAGGATCTGCATATAATCCCCAAGAAAAAACTAAGGAACAGCTTCGAAATTAAGATGCTAGAGCCAGAACCATTGCTGAATCATAACACAGGAAAATGCGGACAGGAAGAAATCATGGCGCAAGGATCTCCCTCTGTTCCCACTCCTGAACCATTTCTAAAGGATAAAGAAGAAAAATATGGACAAGAACAAATCATGGCGCAAGAGTCTTATCCTCTTCCGGTGCCCAAGCCGTTCCTGAATCATACAGAAGAAAAATAATAATACGGACAGAAATGATACCAGTTCGCATTGCATCATGCGTACAATAATTGTAGATATATATACATACCATAATGTTGAAGGTGATTGACGACATCATGATGATGAACCACGTACTTGAAATACAATGCTCAATGTTTAGCAATAAGCATGCAACGAACCGTCAGTGGGATATGTACTCTGAGAGTGCTTGTAGATTGAATAGTATTATACATCTCCAGCAGGAATAAAAGTTTACCTTCGAGACGTAGAATAGCTGCGTGAAATAGACCAATGCACTCCAGAATAATGCATTGATTTTCATCTAGGAACGTGAAATATTGTCATCCAATGCAGCAGCGAAAAATGATGTATACACACCTCCATACAAACTAGAGCTTCCGTCCAGTTACCAACCGACTAACTGGCTCTGCCTTCTACGTCCTCTAATGGATCCAATAAATACGTCATGATGTACTGGTTTTGATCTCCCAGCAGGGTACCTGCAAGCGATCCTGCATCGGACTAGAGCCAGTAGATCGTCAGCCGTGACAGGCTAACAACATCCGCAATTCATGGGACAGCTTCAGCAGGTCTGGAATGTATCACATGCCAAAGGGTGATCGATACTTTATGAGAGGCGAAGCCAGTTTGACTAAAGACGGGCGGTTAGTTGTAAGGGTGGGAAGACAACGAGATGTAGATGCACACATATGTGGCTATCGACGGTTCTCAGATCGTACAACACATTTGCTAACATTAAACGGTCCACCTTTAGCCATCCTGTCGAACATCCTAGGAACAACGAAGCGCTATTGAGGTGTTCAGCCTAGCGCATGATGGTCCCCGTAACGCTTGCGTGTCCAACACGCCCCGGATGTTCATCGACGGAGATCGTGCTATAAAAGCGCACCAGTTGACATATATAGCGATATAAAGTCCCTATTAGATATCCATGGACAGGATCGAAGCTGCATCCTTGGTCGTTACTGAGCTCATCAGGTACATATCCTAATACGCTATCTCGACAACATATTAGCTGAGGGTAAAGTGTGGGGTAACGATGAAGAACGGCATACCATAACGCTTGAATATCGACAAACTTGATGAACCGTAAAAACAGCCATTGAAGAATGCGTCCTTGCTCCAAATTACGTTTAGCGTCCGTGGCGAATCCACCAAAGGCAGCCCAAGACACAGCAAGCAACACGTCGGGTAAATAAAAACCGGTACAAGAGAATGGAGCGACGAAGTCCAATATGTTGCTGAGTCCAGGCAGATTCACTGCTCGCAGTGTTTCGGGACGGATAGGAAGACGGAAGGTTTGCACGGGTGTCGCAGAGCCTAGTCATGTCTAAACGCGTGCTGATATGGGCGGTACAAGATTGATACCGTTATGGAATGAGATACTTTGCTGAAGATGGGATTTAGAGGTCGTTGGAGTCAGACGAATGCCTTATTGACGAAAGGAGGTTGTGACTACATTGGGCGCCCTATCTTCAAGGTTCAGAAAGCGAAACAGGGTGAAAAGATAATACGGAGTTGACATACTGTTAGCGTAAGACATAGGTTATCGTCATTGGATAGAGTTGCGAAGATCACATAGGATGGAGGAGATGCGTTCCAGATACGAGAGTCTAATGCGTATCCTTCGCATCTGATACCACCAGGAATGAGTATGCGAGGTATTGTATACGGAAAGCGGACACTCAACATACATGGAATCGTTTTAACTAGTCGACAACTTGCCGTCGCCTGACATGGTTTGCATTCGAAATCGATGTCGATGAGCTGTCAAACCAGCCACGTGACGAGAAGAGCTCGCTTGTCCCACTCCGAGTCCATACGGGTTTACTTATATTATCTAATTTGGACGTGTCATTGGTGCGAAGGATGATGTAGCGACCTGAGGAGCTCTTTTGTCCCGATCCGTACAACATAAGGAATGCCAGAAAACATGAGTGAATGATTAAGGTCTACATTGAGCTTCGCAGGAGCGATCGACAAGACTTGTGGGGAATCCTGGTCGCTGGTGACCACTGACTATGGAGAACCTGGAGCTGAATCGAACGACTTTTGAACTAGAGTCTCCATGCTTTAAGTCGAGGAAAATAGCACCAAGAGTGCTGATATTGTCGAATAAGAGGCAGAATGATATCTCTAGGGGTCTGTAAGGTAAAATGAGGTCGATGATAGATAGTGGACCTAATGGTTCACTAAGTACGCACCAAGGCATGGATTAGTGGATTATAACATCACAAACGGATACTACAAGACTCCACGGAGCTTCAGAGACCAATCCCGCGTGAAAGGATGTCCGAGTAGTCAATGGTAACCGTACGACGTCGGTACTTTACACTTAGCGTCCGAGGGCCTGGCGCTGGTCACATAATGTTGCCAAGCCAGCACAGCATTCGCACGAGCGGTGATTGGATCGGGCAGAAACGAAACCCATCCACGCGATAGCAGAAAGACCACTGAGATGCCGTCCTACGTGCCAAGGATGAGGCATGTTTTATTTCATTCTTACTTATGTTGTTCTCACTTCAAACTGATGACTTTGCTTCCGTTCTTATAATGTATAAGTAGATCTTCTTTCTTTCCGACCACAATGTAGAATTCACTTCCAAGCTCGGATTGTCTCTATAAAAGGATTTGGTCTCCGTACCGGCTGCTTCTCTATCCGCATTGACGACCATGAGATCAATTATATCGGTCACGCCCCGGCGAGCTCAAGGAATCTACAGCTGACGCTGTCCTCAGTAACTTGTTCGCGAGTCTGGAAATGCGGTTTTCTCTCTCTCTCTGGAACACTTAAGAAACGTCTTATGAGTATTTATGTATTTATATATGATTTCATTACGAAGCAAATGACGCGGGGAAAAAACAAACATATTGCCTCATAAAGGGTCTTCGGAAATTGTACAGTGGACTTGAGTAATGTTCCATTCCCCCATCTCGTAGCGTCAGTTTTGTGCAATTTCTCTACATCTACTAGTATCTAGAGTCATAACGTGAGAATCCATGCCGTTTAGCCAATGGAACCACTGAAAACGTCGCAAGACAGCACTAAAGATGCTTTATATATCTTATATAAAGACACGGTGTGCACATACTATATCAGGGAGTTTTATAATCTTTAGACCTTCGAGAACCATTCCACGGTGGATTTGAATGTGCCTTCCGTCCCTGCCTTAACCAGAAGGTCGGACTAAAATAATATTATATGTGAGAACGTCACTGATAAGCAATCGAGGAAGAAATAACTAAACACGTCACTGTACACCTATATAATAAATTACATATCAGACAAGTACTTATAAAGGGTAAAAAGAAAAAGAAAAAACCACCGCAAGTCCATGAGTACAGTCAAAGAAATGCTCGCGCTTATATCCTGCGGCATACATCCCATTTCCTAGGATATCATCAGCCTTCTGGGCGGCCTCTGCAGGGAAGGCAGTATTTAACTAAGAAATATCAATAAAATATCCGTTAATTATGAATGGGCAACTTACCTCGCAATACTGAATTAACAACGGTACGTGCAACTTTTCGAGCAATGTGGGAAAGTCTTCATCGTGTACGATGAAGAAGGGATGAGGTGTAACCGAGGAAGCAATAGTATTCTCAATCGTGAGATCGACTGCATGTCTGGCACCATAGCAATAACCGACTGCGCCCAAGATAGTTATTCCACGCGCTTTAAGACCTTCGATAGCTTTGTCGACAAAGGTCCGGGTAATTACCACGCTATGGGCTTCGAGCCATTTGGGACGATCAAACTGTTATTGGAACAACACAAAGAATATAAATATCCCCAAGAAATAGCCTATGAATTAGGAGCTCACGTCACTAGGTATCTCTGCTAGAATGGGATCCCCTTCGAAAGAATCAGGAATGTAAACCTGTTATTATCGGATAGGTAATGTGAGATCAAAGACAACACATCCACAATTGAATACGAAGTATATCTTACCTGGTATCCATTTTTGGCAAAATCGTCGGCCTGGCGGTTAAATTATATTTAGCAATCAGTCGTATTCAGAAAAGCGGGAGATGTATCAAAAGCTATGTAGAAGGCATGTCAACAATTATGAAGATAAAATGACACAAGACACTCATCTGATTGTTAATTTATTGAGGTCCAAGATATCTAGGTTCCCGAATCAGTATTTCGAATGGAGTAGGCTTGCGAAAGCATCTACCGGCGAGGAACAGGATGTCCTTCTCTTTCGAGTAATCACCAGAGGGAAGTGAAACATGTATTTACCCCGTTTATAACTTCGAATTTACCTATTCGATGATGTGTCACTATAGATATCAAGAAAGCGTTAAATCCTGCGAACACATACCAGTAGCCGCTCCCTCATGCGTGAACCTGATAAAGCATTTGTTACAAAACCTCATCTTTATATCGAGGTAGGGAATATAGTACGTTTGAGGAAGAACGTCGAGGGAATAAGCAGTGAGTAAAATCTACATATATGAAAATATTTATAAGAGAGCAGCAATTCCGCATAATTACCTATTATATTATATACGACTGATGGTGAAAAATGGCGTAAGAATCTGAGTAACAGCTAGTGCTTCTAGATGCATCACTCACGTTGTGACGAGGTGACAGAATCTGACAGACCGCAGGGTGGGGTTTGTTAGGGCTTGAGCTGAGTAAGTTTGTTGCAAGGCACGACCTTCTGTAAACACGTTTCAGTTTCTAGAGGTTAAGCTAAAAATCAAAATGTTTATAAGAGTTTATAAACCTTTACAAATGAAGGTTTCTGACACATTAACAGGGTTAACCACCATCATTGGCAGGAGAACCCCGAAAAATGAAATGGCGACTAGACATCTGCAGGTAGTGATTTGCGGGCCCGGCTTGGTCTCGAAGCCCGGGCTCGGGCTGGGCTTTAAGAGGCTCAGGCCTACTCTCGAAAGAAGCCGACATCAGTAAAGTTGGTAAAAACCGAGCCATTAGGCGCCGGTTTTTACCAACTTTATTGATGGAGCCCTTTATGAAAGCTTGGGCTGGGCTTGTGCAGGCTCGGGCTTGAGCCCGGGCTTACAAGGGAGGTTTATACTAATGTTATAGAACAATATATATAGTATGTACAAGATTATATACCTATCCTATATACCTTTTAATCACCCTCCTCATTGTCCAAGACAAGTTGGAATATGGTCCCATCACCGTTACCGTCATCATCACCCACCAGCTCCCTGCTTGCTTATCTCCATCTCAGCCTTCTCTTCTGCCTGCAGTTTCTCTTCCAACGGAGTTTGTTTGCACTTTGTAGTGCCACTGTGGGATGCGGCAACATCACTGGTGGAGGTCTTCGATGATGCGGACATAGCCGGTGCCTTCTTTTGCAATAGGCCCTGGGGAGCTCTCCCAGTATCGATGTTGTTAGGATCAGTCAACTTTGAAGTGACTATGTGAGCGTGCTTGCTGCCTGCATGAGGCTCCAACACCTGCTTCTCTGTTGGTTTGGGAGGCATGGACAAGAATGGAAACAGAACTGTATAGTTCTTAGGTCAGCAGAGCTGTAAATCTGTGCCAAAATCTTAGTCATCCTGAGCTTAATACTTGTTTCGCAGCGGTATAATAAAACCTCGGTAAAGCCCGGGCTTGGCGGGTCGGCCTGGGCTTCAGAAATCTCAAGCCGAGCCCTGGAGTCTGGGCTTAAGGCGGCTCGGCTCGGCCTGGGCTTTCTAGGGCTGGCCTGGGCCGGCCTAGGGCCTGAGGCCCTGGCCCGTGAATCACTATCTGTAGGTCTCGCGAACTACCGTGAATGAGGACTTCCGTGATTGAGGGTTGTAATTCGTTTAATGTAGGATTTTTATAGTCTGCTTGGACATCTTCATATACTATCGAAATACTTAATTAAGTAGACAGAGAAGAACGAGCCAGACACTAACATTTCACAGGACTCTTTTTCTTGCATAAATATCCCATCTCGCTTCAGGTTAATCCTTTAATACGATGAGTCATGACACGCGTCTAGCAACTGAATATGTAATAAATACGAGCATGGGCAAAGCAAAAGAGATTTCACGGATTACGCGTGGTAGCCAGGTATGTACGGATGGGTGCCATGAAAACAGGAAGAAAAAAATACATTTTGCATCCATTGAAGGACAGCCCAAGGAAATTTTCCAGTGATGTTTACGGTTGAAGGGGATGGTGGATATTCGCATCGTTCGGTATCAAGCGGAGCGGACAAGGAGAGGAGATCGTGCACACGTGACGCGGGACGCGGGAGCTCTCCCACGGGTCTGTTCTGTGGGAATATCTTCGTACCGCTTTCTTCAACCAACCCTCAACTGTATAGCGGGGATCTCCGACACAGCCTGTATGACATGGGCGACAATACATCCACAGACAGGATAACGATGGTAAGTTTAACTTGACCTTAGATTACAGTATTTTAGATCGAAGTTAGTCCGCAAATATTTATGTAAATTCAAGATGCCACGACAATAGGTAATGTCAAGCTGACTAAACTCCAAATCTAACATCCTATATGTCCGTTGAAGCGGAGAAAATGCTAAATCTCATTTCAGACTTATCTATTGTTAAGTATATAAATACGACACTCAGCTTTCTTGACGTCGCTTATAATTAGACAAGCCCGGTGCAATGTCAGCATTACGGGAGGAATCCCAGACCAACCCTCTCCCTCCACTATCGATCCTAACTTCAATCTAGTACCATCAACGATGGATGAAGAAACCTCGTCACCTACATCTCAAGCTGTCGACTTAACTTCTAGTGCTGCTATGGCAGATGAGAGTGGTTTGATGGAAGAAGACGTGACAAGTGTACGTTGTCTGGCATGAATCATGACGAGGTGGAACGAGAACTAAAGTTTAACTCACAGCCCAAAGGTGTCGATAATGAGTTGGAAAGTGCGTCAGAAGAATCGATTACATCGATCCATGCAGTAGATGAACACCTAGTGGTATGAATAGTGGGCATGCTTCAATGCTTCGTCTCAACTCTTAGTACTTTACAGAATCTACTTCAAGCCATGAACAGCCTCCAAGATGCTGTGACCCAGTCAAATGCACATCTGACTGAAGTAGTCGAAGCAACATCGCGCTCAGATTTCTCCCTGAACCATATTTTGAAGACGATGCACCAGTCCGATTTCTTCTCACGATATGAGGAACATAACCAGGCCATATTTTGGACGGAGTATGAGAGAGTGGCGAAGCAAACGGACGAGGAATTCTTGGAAAGATATAATGGAGACTTAGATGTCCAGCTCATATTTGTACGCATTATATCTTTTCAATTTAGTATCTGAATTTTCACCTTCCACTTTCAGGCAGGTCTTTTCTCGGCAGTCAGTTCTACCTTCATTGTTCAAATGGAAGGAGCTCTTCAACCGGACCCAAACACAACTACAAACGCATTGCTTGCTTTTCTTATTCAACAGACCGGTAATGGTACATTGCCGCCTATTGTCGTACAGGCAGCACTCCAACCGTGGGATGGTCCAGGGAGTTCAGTGCTTTGGACACAATCATTGGCGTACCTGAGTCTAGGTTTCAGTCTATTAGCCGGATTTGGAGCAGTCCTGGGGAAACAATGGCTAGGTCATTTTAAAACATCCCGGTTCGGGTATGGTACAAGACAGGAACGAGGAGTGCGACGATATCATAAAATGAAGGGAATCGATGAATGGTATCTCCGACCTATCCTCGATGCATTGCCCTTTATGCTACAGTTGTCGCTACTATTATTTGGTATATCTTTGGTCATTAACCTTTTTTCGGTCCAGAAGGTTCTCGGGGGGATAATAGGAGCTTTGGTTCTGCTAGGAATGATATTCTATGCATGCACCTTCACGCTGGCATTGGCATATCCCAATTCACCATTCCAGCTTGGACTAATATCATCTATACGGTCACTCTTGGTGAACTCCCTTGAGATGATATTCCAATATTATAGATGGTTCAGAACCAGAGTCCGTGTCCCCGAAGGTTCATCCGATCATCCATCCATATCTGTGACCCCAACGGGATTCACGCCGACAATAACAGCTTATAAGCTGGGTCTTTCTCAAACTTCCCTTTCTAACGTTCTTCAATTCCCCCCGGACTTGCATCGGGACTCTGGAACGCATTTGCAAACTAGCCTTTGGGTTCTGGAAGCATCATCAGATAATGATGCCCTTCACGCTGCCATTAACTTCATTACATCCAATAGTTCTTGGGATATTGATAAAGAAACTGCACGTCGAGCTTTCTGCATTGTTCGAAAATTCTCCGAAACCGATGCTTCAAGAAAGAATCCTTCAGGCAGGGCCTTCCAAATTAAACCTGATCAGGTTGCGGACTGTCTCTATTTCATCGCTTCTTTGCATTCTAGGAGTCTATTAGGAGACCATGTTGTGGACTTGAGTGGCAAATCAGTGTATTTATTGGGCTGTCTAGAGGAGGGTTACTACAATTTGAAGAATACTGGGTACAATGTGTCATATATGGAGTACCTTTGGCAAATACTTGGCATTCCGCCCTTTGAAGTGTGGCAAGGTGTTCCCCATTACGCAAATGCCATTACTTCATTCGACATGTACGTACTTCATGAGCGTCTCGCAAACGAGATACGCCAAGGTTCCGATGTGAACATTGAGCAATATGCAAGCATCTGGACCCATGCTCTCCATCATTTGGGTGGTGATGCATACAACAATGATAAGAATACCTTTAACATTGCGAACAGTATATGTGGAATTCTTGGATTCCAGCTGAAAACTCCGGATGATGCTAATTAGTAAGGACCCTCGCTTATTCTGCGGTATTTTAATTCATATACTCTTCTTTCAGTATATGGGTGCACCGTTTACCCCGTGCCCTATGCGAGGAGATTATCCTGAGGATAAATACGCTCTTCATTTTAAAGAATCCAAATGTGAACATATCCCTCATTTCTCCCTTGATTTGTCCCATATCCCAGCTGATGTGGATTGTACGGGACATAGAATGGCACTATAATGATCCTGAGAAGTGGCAGAGGAGTGTTCCTACACGCCTATGGTTGGATCTGCTCAGAGAGGATTGTCATAGGGTGGCCGTATTCGCGGCCCTCAGT
>KN837082.1:108549-165109 GCA_000827215.1 Sphaerobolus stellatus SS14
AAAAAAAAAAAAAAAAAAAAAAAGACAACACGTCCAAAATTGAATACGAAGTATATCTTACCTGGTATCCATTTGGCAAAATGGTCGGCTTGGCGGTTAAATTATATTTAGCAATCAGTCGTATTCAGAAAAGCGGGAGATGCACCATAAGCTATGCAGAAGGCATGTCAACAATTATGAAGATAAAATGACACAATACTCCACCTGATTGTTAATATATTGAGGTCCAAAGATATCTAGTTTCCCCAATCAGTATTTCTAATGGAGTAGGCTTGCTCAAGCATCCACCGGCGAGGAACAGGATGTCCTTCTCTTTCGAGTGATCACCAGAGGGAAGGGCAACATGTGTTTACCCTGTTTATAACTTTAAATTCGAATTTATCTATCGGACGATGTGTCACTATAGATATCAAGAAAATGTTAAATCCTGCGAACACATACCAGTGGCCGTTCCCTCATGCGTGATCCCTATAAAGCATTCCTTACAAATGCTCATCTTCAAATCGAGGTGGGGCCTATAGTTCGTTTGAGGAAGAGCGTCGAAGGAATAATCAGTGAGTAAAATCTATCTATATATATATGAAGATATTTATAAGAAAGCAGTAATTCCGCATAATTACTAATTATATTATATACTGATTGATGGTGAATAATGGCGTAAGAATCTGAGTAACAGCAGTGATTCTAGATGCATTACTCGTGTTGTGACGAGGCGACAGAATCTGACAGAGCGCAGGGTGGGTTTGTTAGGGCTTGAGCTGAGTAAGTTCGTTGCAAGACACGACCTTATGTAAACGCGTTTCATTTTCTAGAGGGTAAGCTAAAAAATCAAAATTAAGAGTTTATAAACCCTTACAAATGAAGGTTTTTGACACATTGGCACTGCTAACCACCATCGAGAACCGCGAAAAACGAAATGGCGACTAGACATTTGCAGGTCTCGCGAACTACCGTGAATGAGGACGTCCGTGATTGAGGGTTGTAATTCGTTTAATGTAGGATTTTTCTTGTCTGTCTTGATTCATCTGCTTCTTGGTGCTTTTCATATACTATCGAAATATTTAATTAAGTAGACAGAGAAGAACGAGCCAGACACTAATATTTCACAGAACTCTTTTCCTTGCACAAATATCCCATCTCGCTTCAGGTTAATCCTCCAATACGTCGAGTCATAACACGCGTCTAGCAACTGAGAACGTAATAAATACGAGCATGGGTAAAGCAACAGAGATTTCAAGGATTACGCGTGGCAATCAGTTATGTACGGATGGGTGCCATGAAAACAAGGAGAAAAAACACATTTTGCATCCATTGATTGAAAATGCAAGGTCATTTTCCAGTGATGTTTACGGTTGAAGGGGATAGTAGGTATTCGCATCGTTCGGTATTAAGCGGAGCGGATAAGGAGAGGAGATTGTGCACACGTCACACGTGACGCGAGAGCTCTCCCACGAGTCTGTTTTGTGGGAATATATTCGTACCGCTTCCTTCAACCAACCCTCAGCTGTGTAGCGGGGATCTCCGACACAGCCTCTATGACATAGAACGACAATACATCCACAGACAGGATCACGATGGTAAGTTTAACTTGACCTTAGATTACAGTATTTTAGATCGAAGTTAGTCCGCAAATATTTATGTAAATTTAAGATGCCGCTACAATAGGTAATGTCAAGCTGACTAAACTCCAAATCTAACATCCTATGTCCGTTGAAGCGGAGAAAATGCTAAATTTCATTTCAGACTTATCTATTGTTAAGTATATAAATACGACGCACAACTTTCTTGACGTCGCTTATAATTAGACAAGCGCGGTGCAATGTCAGCATTACGGGAGGAAGCCCAGACCAACCCTCTCCCTCCACTATCAATCCTAACTTCAATCTGGTACCATCAACGATGGATGAAGAAACCTCATCACCTACATCTCAAGCTGTCGACTTAACTTCTAGTGCTGCTATGGCGGATGGGAGTAGTTTGATGGAAGAAGACGTGGCGAGCGTACGTTGTCTGGCATCAATCATGACGAGGTGGAACGAGAACTAAAGTTTAACTCACAGCCCAAAGGTGTCGATAATGAATTGGAAAGTGCGTCAGAAGAATCGACTACATCGATCCATGCAGCGGATGAACACCTAGTGGTATGAATAGTAGGCATGCTTCAATGCTTCGTCTCAACTCTTAGTGCTTTACAGAAACTAGTTCAAGTCATGAACAACCTACAGGGTGCCATAACCATATCAAATGCACATCTGACTGAAGTAGTAAAAGCAACATCCCGCTCAAATTCCTCCCTGGACCATATTTTGAAGACGATGCACCAGTCCGATTTCTTCTCACGATATGAGGAACATGAAGTGCCCATATTTTGGACGGAGTATGAAAGAGTGGCGAAGCAAACAGATGAGGAATTTCTGGAAAGATATAATGGTGACTTAGATGTCCAACTCATATTTGTACGCATTACATCTTTTCAGTTTAATATCTGAATTTTCACCTTCCACTTTCAGGCAGGTCTTTTCTCGGCAGTCAGTTCGACCTTCATTGTTCAAATGGAAGGAGCTCTTCAACCGGACCCAAACACAACTACAGACGCATTGCTTGCTTTTCTTATTCAACAGACCGGTAATGGTACATCGCTGCCTATTGTTGTACAGGCAGCGCTCCAACCCTGGGATGGTCCAGGGAGTTCAGTGCTTTGGACACAATCATTGGCGTACCTGAGTCTAGGCCTCAGTCTATTAGCCGGATTTGGAGCAGTCCTAGGGAAACAATGGCTAGGTCATTTTAAAACATCCCGGTTCGGGTATGGTACAAGAGCGGAACGAGGAGTGCGACGATATCAAAAAATAAAGGGAATCGACGAATGGTATCTCCGGCCTATCCTCGATTCATTGCCATTTATGCTCCAGTTGTCGCTACTATTATTTGGTATCTCTTTGGTCATTAACCTCTTTTCGGTCGAGAAGATTCTCGGAGGCATAATAGGAGCTTTGGTTCTGCTTGGGATGGTATTCTATGCGTGCACCTTCACGCTAGCACTGGCATATCCCGATTCACCATTCCAGCTTGGACTAACATCGTCTATACGGTCGTTCTTGATCTTCGCTCTTGAGATGATACTCCAATATTTTATATGGTTCAGAACCAGAGTCCGCATCCCTGAAGGTTCATCCAACCATTCATCCATATTTCCGACCCAAAAAGGATTCAAGCCAACATTAACAGCTTACAATCTGGATCTTCCTCAAGCTCCCCTCTCCAATGACATTCGATTTCTCTCGGATTTACCACAGACTTCACATGAGACACATGTCCGGGCTTGCCTATGGGTTCTGGAAACATCGTCAGATAATGATGCGCTTCTCGCCACCATTAACTTCCTTACAGGTGATTCTAGGGAAATTGATAAAGAAATTGCCCGTCAAACGTTCTGCACTCTTCAAAAATTCCTCGAAAACAATGCTTCAGTAAACATCCTCCAACCTCCTCAGGTTGCGAGATGTCTCATGTTGATCGCTAATTTGCATTCTAGGAGTATATTAGAAGACTATGTTGTTGACTTGAGCGGTAAATCGGTGCATTTATTGGGCTGGTTAGAGAAGGGTTATTATAATCTGGAGAATACCGGGTACAATATGTCATATATGAAGTACCTTTGGAAAATCCTTAGCATTCCGCCCTTTGAAGTATGGGAAGGTGTTCCCCTTAACACAGATACCGTTTATGCATTCGCCATGCACACACTTGGAGAACGTCTCGCCAGTCAAATACGACAAGGTTCCAACGTGAGCATTGAGCGGTATGCAAGCATCTGGACCCATGCCCTCCGCCATTTGGATGGCGACGTATACAACCATTATTCGAGTACCTTTAACATTGCGAACAGTATATGTGGAACTCTTGGATTCCAGTTCCAAGATGGGTATGGGTTTGATTAGTAAGGATCCTCACTTATTGTGTGATATTTCAATTCATATACTCTTCTTTTAGTATGTGGGTACACCGTTTACCCCGTGCCCTATGCGACGAGATTATCATGAGGATAAATACGCTCTTCATTTCAAAGAATCCAAATGTGAACAAATCCCTCATTTCCCCTTTGATTTGTCCCATATCCCAGCTGATGTGGATTGTACGGGACGCAGAATGGCACTATAATGATCCTGAGAAGTGGCAGAGGAGTGCTCCTACACGCCTATGGTTGGATCTGCTCAGAGAGGATTGTCATAGGGTGGCCGTATTCGCGGCCCTCAGTATTCTTAGGAGTTTTGTTGGAAGATGGAATAAACTGTCTGACTTGCATAGGATATGGGCTTACCATGACTTTTTCAAGTCAACGGTGAACTTGGAAGTAGCAGATCTCCCATCCATCCATCAATTTCTGGCCCAATTGCAAAGAAGCATCCCAGCTTTGAACGAAGATGTCGGCGAGAAAATCGAAGATTCTGATTCGGATCACGACAATGATTCTGATTCGGATCACAACGATGATTCAGATGTTAGATATCTGGTCTCAAGTCGAGGAACGCACAAAACAGATTATTTCACTGAGGAAGAAAAACACTTTAACAAGACGGAGGTTCTCAGAGAGGCTTTGCTTGCGCTGGCGATGGTAAAATGGCCGGAGAATCGGCCAGAAACTAGCCCAGCCTGCATTAAAGCTATACTTTTTGGCCTGCGTGACCATTATGAAATCATTAGGATCTCCGCTCTCCATGCAGCCTGGGCTTACCGTCACTATATTCCCTTTCTTTCCGACTTAAATCTGGTCGACGAACTTCTGGAGGCTTTGCTTCGTGGTCTCGTCGAATATTCCCTTCAAGATGTCAAAGATCTTCATGGTGAAGACCACTTCGGAAAACCTATCTTTCTCCAACATCTGGAACAAACCGTGACCTATTACACTGGTCTGATACGGTCATTATTAACTTCATCGGCGGCTCAATATTCCCTGTTAGATGTAGCCGTCTTGGAAAATCTATCCAAGTTTGCTATGTACAGAGGAAGATTCGACATAAAGTTCAGTCCCAAGGTGATTATAGAGCTATTCGAGATCATTGTCGTGATAAATGAAGGTCTCCGTAAAAATACCAGTCGCTCCCACAACCCAACAGTCATGTCCGTCTCTCAAAACGAGAGATTATGGTCATTCATCAGCGGATGGGTGAACAGTGCATTCCAGGAGCAAGATGGCTTGGCGGACGGAGAATCCTTCCTCGAACCTTCTTTCCAAGAAATGGACTTCTTTTTTTATCTTTCCAATCTCATTGAGTGTACCAAGATCACCTTAACCGAAAATTCCGAGGATGCCATTAATGTCCTCCCACACATTACTGCCACCTTTGCCGCACTCCAGAGCTTTGTTCATCGAGAGGAACAGAAATCTACCGAACACATACCTAAGGCGGCGAAGAAGCAACTTCGTAAGGCTCGTGAACAACTTGGGCTGTTGGACGCCTTGAGCGGAGAGATGGAGCGCTGTAGAATGGAAAGCATGGAACAGGGCTCGCTCTATCAGTCTGCAAGATCCGAGGTTAGCTTACACTCCCAAGCGACGGAGAAAGCTTCAGATTCGTCGGGGGACCACCCCGAACTAAGTTCATCACCAGGCAAGGAAGAATAAAAGAAAAATTCAACAAGAATGGACACGGAATTTACTTAGTAATTGTTGTGATATATTTGACAATGTAATTGTATAAATGTATTTGATAGCGAAGGGACCGCGAATGAGCAGATCAAGAAAACCATATATTTGAGATCCCACAGTGATGCAACGAAAACGAGCAGTAGACAACAGTTACCTGAAATCCTCAAGCATCCTCGATATTCTTGAGAATGTGATGCGTATCATAGAGCAATCCAATATGAGAGGCGCAACCGCCGGTCCGCAAATGTTACAGATACGCAGATGTGAGTGGAGGCAGTACGACAATGGAATCGAGGTTCACACGTACATGTCCATGTTCATTGTCCGTTCACAGATCATACAACACCCTGTCATTCAATGCCGATCCATCGAGTCGAACATTGCAGGAACAGCGAAGCGGTATCGGAGTGCTTAGCAACCTCACAACGCTTGGGGGTCCAACGCGCTCCGGATTCATTGACATAGACAGTCATAGACAGTCTCTATTCGATATCTATAGGCATAGTGCAAGGTTGCATCCGTCGTCGTCCTGAACTGACTTCAGACTCATTGGCAGCAAATCCTGATACATATTCTAGTAATGTATCAGCTGAAAGTGCGTTATGATTTTCATAGAACAACGACGCACCATAAGACTTGAAGGCTTTCAAACCAGATACACGACCGTTAAAGCAGAATACGCCGATACGGAAGTTGTATCTGCCTTCTATTGCTTTCGGTTCTCCGTTGAACTTATTTAGACCTTGTCGTACTCGTGAAATCTTTCGACCGGTTCGCCAACGTATACGGCGGATCTCCAAGCAGGATACCGACAAGCGATCATGAATCACACGGGAGCCAGTAGATCGCCGGCCTTGGCAGAATAACAACATTCGGGATCATGAAGCACCTTCGACAGGTCTTGAATGTATCATAGACCAAAAAGTGATACAATACGCTATGAGAGGCGCAGTCGGGCAAATGCTAGAGATAGGTCGATGTTAGGGGAGGAAGACAGTGAGATCGAGATACACATACGCGACTATCGATCGTCCCCAGATCATATAACACATTTACTGACGTTGAGCGTTCCACGCTTAGCCATCCATTTGAACACACTATGAACGACGAAGTGTTATTGAGGCGTTCATCATAGCGCAGGATCGTCCTCGTAACACTTGCGTGTCCAACGCGCTCTGGATGTTCATCGACGAAGATAGTGGTATAAAAACAAACCCGTTGACACATGTAGCAATATGCAGTCTCTATTAGGTATCCAGAGGCCGCATCAAGACCGCATCTCTCGTCATTACTGAGCTTGTTGGGTGCATATCCTGATCCGCTATCTCGATAATCTATCAGTTGAAGGCAAATTGTGGGGTAAAGAAGAAGAACGTCATACCCATAACGCTTGAAGATCGACAAATTTGATTGACCATAAATACAGCCATTGAAGAAGAGTGAGTCATTGTTCCAGTGTAACATAGGCGCCCGTTGCCAATCCTCCAAAAGCAGCTGAAGTCGCAGCGAACAACATGACGAGTAAATTAAGGACGCCATAGGATGAAGGAGGCAAGATAGCCAATATGTTGCCGTGTCCAAGGCTGATCCATTGCTCGCAGTGATCCAGGACGGATAGGAAAACGGAAGGTTTGTCCAGGTGTCGCACAGACGAGCCAAGTCCAAGCGTGTGCTTATATGGGCGGTACAGGATTAAGATCGTTAAGGAATGATATGCCTTGATGAAGCTGGGATATATATGTTGTTGGAGCCAGATGAACGCCTTATTGATGAAGCGAGGTTGTGACTACATTGATTGACCTATCTCCACGGTGTGAGAACTAAAGCAGGCTGAAACAGTACTGTGAAGTTTACATACTGTTAGTGTACGATGTCTATTGTCGTGCTTGGATAGAGGATGGACAGATCACGTAGGATAGGAGGTACGTTCCAGGTTCCAGGTATAAGAGTCAAGGCACGTCCTTCGTATCTAATACCAACAGAAACGACTAAGTAAGAGAACTTATAGGGGATGCAGATACACAACATACATAAGATCATCAGAAGTAGTGGATAGCATGCTGTCCTCTGACACGGTGTGCATTCGAAATCGATGAGGGACTTAGTGCCAGGCCATGCGAACTGAGGAGCTCTTCGTCCCGATTCGCACAACATAAGCAACGTCAGGAAATATGACTGAATGGTTAAGATCTACATGGAGCTTCGCAGGAGCGATCGACAAGACTTGTGGGGAATCCTGGTCGCTGGTGGCCCCTGACTATGGAGAACCTGGAGCTGGATCGAATGACCTTTGTACTAGAGTCTCCAGGCTTAAAGTCGAGGATAATAGCACCGAGAGTGCTGTTTTCGTCGAATAAGATGCAGAATGATATCTCTAGGGGCCTGTAGGGTAAAATGAGATGGATGATAGATAGTGGACCTAATGGTTCATGAAGTACGTGCCTTCAGTTTCAAGGCGTGAGTTAGTGGAATATGACGTCACAAACGGATACTAGAAGACTCCACGGAGCTTCAGAGACCAATCCCGCGCCAAAGGATGTCCGAGTGGTCAATGGTAACCGTACGACGTCGGTACTTTGAGTAAGCGCTCGAGGGCCTCGCTCCCGCCTCGCTCCCGTCACAAGCCAACGCAGCATTCGCACGGGGATCGGGCAGAAACGAACGCTCCCCGGAATCCACGCGATGGCAGAAAAACGAATACTGACTGAGATACCGTCAGATGTTACCGTCCTACTTGGGATATTTTCAAGGTTGGAGACGTGTCTTTGGCGCCAGGGATAATGTGAGGTATACATCGGGTACATACATACTTACATTGTTATTTCAAACAGACGACTTTGCTTCCGTTCTTAAATCCTGTTCCTTTCCGACCCGGTCGCACATGTATTAGGTCTATACTGACCTCATTCTGCATATTTATGTATTATTGTATTTGGCAGTGAATGACGCGGGAAAAAATATGTTGCCTTTTACGAATGGGGAACTTACATCGCAAGACTGAATCAACAACGGTACGTTCGACTTTTCGAGCATTGTGGGAAAGTCCTCATCGGGTACGTTCAAAGAGGGATGAGGTGTAACCGCGGAAGCAATAGTATTCTCAACCGCGAGATCGACGGCATGTCTAGCACCATAGCAATAACTGACTACGCCCAAAGTTGTTATTCCACGCGCTTTAAGGCCCTCCACGACTTTGTCGATAAAGGTCCGGGTAATTGCCACGCTATGGGCTTCGAGCCCTTTGGAACGATCAAACTGTTGTTGGAAGAACACATGTACAAGGGATATAGATATCCCAAGAGATAACATAATAATTGAGAATTCACGTCGCTGGGTATCACTGCTAGAATGTGATCACCTTCGAAAGAATCAGGAATGTAAACCTGTTGTTATTTACGATGAGCTGAAGGCCCACACATTCAAATCGAATTTGAAAGCATCTTACCTGGTATCCATTTTTTATGGTGTCCCGGAGTGGCCAGCTCCATGTTCGGCATTGCCGAGGGATAATCTGGGATACTCCAGATACTGCGCAAATAAATCTTATGTTTATCTACAAAATTCCAAGTAAAGTAGCAGCTTGTTCTGCATTTAGGAAAGATATATGAAGTATTATGGTAACAGCAAAAATAGTTTATTGACTAAATTAAAGAGTATGTATTTACAATTTATAGAGGAATAAACTAATAAAGGGAGAAAGAAGGGCGGCGGTTGCATGAACAGGCTGATATTAAAGTTATGGTTTCAGAGACCAGGGCAACCGGGACGGGTAAAGCAAGCACAAGTTTGACCATCTGAGCCAGAGACAATCCCATAAGTATTCTGGCAGCTACAGAGGACAGCCAGCATTCCCTGGTAGTGTATGGGGCCGTGGCAGAAGTAAAGGAGAGGACACAAGTGGCGAGAACGGTGAAGGCCGGTTTAGATCGGACAACTATGTGTTAGGATGGAAGAGAGAACACTTCCCAAAGGTTTCTGGCAGCTATCGGAGCAGCCAACGTTCTATGGAAATGCATGAGAGGGAGGGAGGGCGAGGTAAGGGTGAGGGTGAAGGTGAATGCAGTAAGAGCAGCGATGGTGGATGCAGAGCCGGAGGTGGGATGTCGAAAGTCTGAGAAACTCTCATAGGATTCTGGTAGTTTTTCAGGCTGCCAGCACCCTCTGTGAGTATACAACAGGAGCGGGAATGCAACAGCAAGAGGCGAAAAATGCACACAACGTTGGCGGCCAAACCTGACTGTGGGGTGTTGATAACAAAATGCAACACTACCAGAAATTTTCTGGCAGCTTGTGGAACTGTCAGCGTCCTCAGTGAGTGCATTGGAGTGGGGGTCCGAGGCTGCTGGTACAAGAGGGGTTGACGGTGACAGGGAGTATGAAGTTGATGTTTGATAATCACAAATAAAGCATAAAGCATTAAAAAGGATTGCTGGTGTTTCTGAGAGTGAGTACGAGAGATGGGTCACGTGGCGGCGGCGGCGATGGCGATGGCGATGGCGATGGCAGCTGGATTGGCAATGATCTTCATTAAAAATCTATATGTACTGTCTGTGAAATATGCAAAGGTTAATATGTATTTGATGAATCCGCAAGAAGAACAAACACATTCTTGGATCAATTGACAACCCAAGGTTATTTTTTCAGTGATGTTTACGGTTGAAGGGGATGGTAGACCTGGGTATTCGCATCATTACGTATCAAGCGCTTAGCGAAGATTGGGAACACGCTACGCGTGACGGGAATCTCTCCCATGGTCTGTGAAAATATCTTCATATCCTCAAGTTTCAAAGTTTCAACATGCAATGTTCAACTGCGTAACGAGGAGGATATCCGCCATAGCCAATAGATCCATAGACAGTATCACTATGGTAAGTTTAAATTGACCTTACTGTACCAATACGGCCGTAACTCTGGGCTCTTCGAGCTTGACAAAAAAGTTCACCTGACTTTAGCACCAAATCCGCGGAAAATACCATACGGGGCAGCTCTTGATTGCTTTTTTGGGAATGTTCGACGGTTTTGGGCTCGAAAATGCCTGCGTGACGTGTGATGCGGAGTTACGGCCGTATTAGTACAGTATACTTATTACAGTAACAAGATGAAAGCTTATTTCCATAATTTTTAGACCGAAGTTAGTCCGCAAATATTTATGTAAATTCAAGATGTCACTACAATAGGTCACGTCATGCTGACTAAACTCCAAATCTATCGTCCTCTATGTCCGTTGAAGTGGAGAAAATGCTAAATTTCACTTCAGACTTATCTATTGTTAAGTATATAAATACGACGCACAGCTTTCTTGACGTCGCTTATAATTAGACAAGCGCGGTGCAATGTCAGCATTACGGAAGGAATCCTAGGCTAACCCTCTCCACTATCGATCCTAATTTTAAACCGGTACCATCAACGATGGATGAAACAACCTCACTATCTGCATCTCAGGCTGTCGACCTCACATCTAGTGCTACGGTCGCGGAAGGGAGTGGTTTGATGAAAGAAGACGAGGCGAACGTACGTTGTCTGGCATGAATCATGATGAGGTGGAATGAGAACTAAAGTTTAATTCACAGCCCAAAGTTGTCAATAATGAAATGGAAAATGCGTCAAAAGAATCAATTCCATCGATTCATGTAGCGGATGAGCACCTAGTGGTATGAATAGTAGCCATGCTTCAATGCCTCATCTCGACTCTTAGTACTTTACAGAAACTAGTTCAAGTCATGAACGGCCTACAAGATGCTATGACTGAGTCAAATGCACATCTGACTGAAGTAGTCAAAGCAACATCCCGCTCAGATTCCTCCCTCGATCATATTTTGAAGACGATGCACCAGTCAGATTTCTTCTCACGATATGAGGACAATGTCTTCCCCGCCTTTTGGACAGAATATGAGAGAGTAGCGAAGCAAACAGATGAAGATTTCTTAGAAAGATATAATGGTGACTTAGATGTCCAACTCATATTCGTACGCATTATGTCTTTTCAGTTTAGTATCTGAATTTTCACTTTCCACTTTAAGGCGGGTCTTTTCTCGGCAGTCAGTTCGACCTTCATTGTTCAAATGGAAGGAGCTCTTCAACCAGACCCAAACACAACTACAAACGCATTGCTTGCTTATCTTATTCAACAGACTGGTAATGGTACATCGTCACCTATTGTCGTACAGGCTGCGCTCCAACCCTGGGATGGTCCAGGGAGTTCAGTGCTTTGGACACAATCATTGGCGTACCTGAGTCTAGGCCTCAGCCTATTAGCCGGATTTGGAGCAGTCCTAGGGAAACAATGGTTAGGTCACTTTAAAACATCTCGGTTCGGGTATGGTACAAGACACGAACGAGGAGTGCGACGATATCAAAAAATGAAGGGAATCGATGAATGGTATCTCCGACCTATCCTCGATTCATTGCCATTTATGCTCCAGTTATCACTACTATTATCTGGTATCTCTTTGGTCATTAACCTTTTTTCGGTCGAGAAGATCCTCGGAGGCATAATAGGAGCTTTGGTTCTGCTTGGGATGATGTTCTATGCATGCACCTTCACGCTGGCACTGGCATATCCCGATTCACCATTCCAGCTTGGACTAACATCATCTATACGGTCGCTCTTGGTCTTCGCTCTTGAGAGGATACTCCGATATTTTATATGGTTCAGAACCAGAGTCCGTGTCCCTGAAGGTTCATTCAACCATCCAACCATATTTCCGACCCAAAAAGGATTCAAGCCAACATTAACAGCTTACAATCTGGATCTTCCTCAAGCTCCCCTCTCCAATGACATTCGATTTCTCTCGAATTTACCACAGACTTCACATGAGACACATGTCCAGGCTGGCCTATGGGTTCTGGAAACATCATCAGATAATGATTCCCTCCTCGCCACTATTAACTTCCTTACAGACCGTAGTTCTTGGGAAATGGATAAAGAAACTGCACGTCGAGCGTTCTGCATCCTTCAAAAATTCCCTGAAAACAATGCTTCAGAAAACATCCTTGGACCTCATCAGATTGCGAACTGTCTCCTTTTCATCGCTTCTTTGCATTCTAGGAATGTATTAGAAGACTATGTTGTTGACTTGAGTGGTAAATCGGTGCATTTATGTGGCTGGTTAGAGAAGGGTTATTACAATCTGGAGAATACCGGGTACGATACATCATATATGAAGTACTTTTGGAAAATCCTTGGCATTCCACCCTTTGAAGTATGGGAAGGTGTTCCCCTTTACGCAAGTGTCGTTGATTCGTTCGCCATGCACACACTTGGAGAATGTCTCACCAGTCAAATAAGCCAAGGTTCCGATGTGAACATTGAACGGTATGCAAGCATTTGGACTCATGCCCTCCGCCATTTGGATGGCGGCGCACATGACCGTGATTTGATTACCTTTCAGATTGCCAACAGTATATGTGGAATTCTTGGATTCCAGTTGCAAAATATGGATGATGCTCAGTAGTAAGGACCCTCACTTACTTGCGGTATTTCAATTCATATACTCTTCTTTCAGTATATGGGTGCACCGTTTACCCCGTGCCTTATGTGATGAGATTGTCCTGAGGATAAATACACTCTTCATTTCAAAGAATCCAAATGTGGACAAATCCCTCATTTCCCCTTTGATTTGTCCCATCTCCCAGCTGATGTGGATTGTACGGGATGCAGAATGGCACTATAATGATCCTAAGAAGTGGAAGAGGAGTGTTCCTACACGCCTATGGTTGAATCTGCTCAGAGAGGATTGTCATAAGGTGGCCGTATTCGCGGCTCTTTGCATGCTTCGCAGCTTTGTTGAAAGATGGGATTACCCGTCTAGCTTGCACAGATTATGGGCTTACCATGACTTCTTCAAGTCAACGGTGAACTTGGAAGTCGCAGATCTGCCATCCATCCATCAATTTCTGGCCCAATTGCAAAGATTCATCCCAGCCTTGAACAAAGATGTCTGCGAGAACATTGAAGATTCGGATTCGGATCATGACGAGGAGTCAGAAGGCGCATATCTAGTATCAAGCCGAGGAACCCAAAAGACGGATTATTTCACTGAGGAAGAAAAGAATTTTGACAAGATATATGTTCTCAGGGATGCTTTGCTTGCGCTGGCAATGGTAAAATGGCCAGAGAATGGGAAGGAACCTAGCTCGGCGAACATTAAAGCCATCCTTTTTGGTCTACGTGACAACGTTAGTTCTGTTAGGATCTCCGCTCTCCACGCAGCTTGGGCTTACCGTCACTACCTTCCCATTCTTTCTAACTTAAATCTGGTTGACGAACTTCTGGAGGCTTTGTATCGTGGTCTTGTGGAATATTCCCTTCAAGATGTCAAAGTGCTCCATGGAGAAGACCACTTCGGAAAATCTATCTTTCTCCAACACCTGGAACAAACCGTGACCTATTACACTGGTCTGATACGGTCATTATTGATTTCATCGGCGGCTCAATATTCCCCGTTAGATGTAGCCGTTTTGGAAAATCTATCCGAGTTTGCTATGTACAGAGGAAGGTTCGACATAAAGTTCAATCCCAAGGTGATTATAGAGCTATTTGAGATCATTGTCTTAATAAACGAACGTCTCCGTAAAAATATCAGTCGCGCCCACAGCCCAACGGACATATCCGTCTCTCAAAACGAGAGATTATGGTTATTTTTCAGCGAATGGGTGGACAGTGCACTCAAAAAGCAAGATGTCATGGCGGACGGAGAATCTATCCTCGAACCTCCTTTCCAAGAAATGGATATCTTCTTTTATCTTTCCAACCTCATTGAGAGTACCAAGGTCACCTTAACCGAAAACTCCGAGCATGCCGTCAATGTCCTCCCACACGTTACTGCCGCCTTTGCCGCACTCCAGAGCTTTGTTCATCGAGAGGAGCAGAAATCTACCGAACACATACCCAAGGCGGCGAGGAAGCAACTTCGCAAGGCTCGTGAACAGCTTGGGCCGTTAGATGCCTTGAGCGGAGAGATGGAGCGCTGTAGAATGGAAAGGATGGAACAGGGCTCGCTCTATCAGTCCGCAAGATCCAATGTCAGCTTACACTCCCGACATCGTGATGATGAACCACATACTTGAGATACAATTGTTCGACGTCTAGCAATAAGCATGCAACGAACCGTCAGTGGGATATGTACTCTAAGAGTGCTTGTAGATTGACTAGTGTTGTACATCTCCAGCAGGAATAAGAATTTCCCTTCGAGACGGAGAATAGCTGCGTGAAATAGACCAATGCACTCCAGAACAATGCACTAATTTTCGTCTAGGAACATGAGATATTGTCATCCAATGCAGCACCGAAAGATGACGCATATACACCTCCATACAAACTAGAGCTTCCGTTCAGTTAACAACCAACTAATTGGCTTTGCCTTCTACGCCCTTTGATCGGTCCAATAAATACGTCATGATGTACTGGTTTTGATCTCCCAGCAGGGTATCGGTAAGCTATCCTGCATCGGAGTGGAGCCAGTAGATCGTCAGCCGTGACAGGATAACAACATCCGCAATTCATGGGACAGCTTCAGCAGGTCTGGAATGTATCACTGCCAAAGGGCGATCGATACTTTATGAGAGGCGAAGCGAGTCTGACTAAGACGGGCAGTTAGTTGTAAAGGTGGGAAGACAACGAGATGTAGATACACACGTGGCTATCAGCCGTTCTCAGATCATACAACACATTTGCTAACATTAAACGGTCCACCTTTAGCCATCCTGTCGAACATCCTAGGAACGACGAAGCGCTATTGGTGTTCAGCCTAGCGCATGATGGTCCTCGTACCGTTTGCGTGTTCAACACGCCCCGGATGTTCATCGATGGAGACCATGCTACGAAAGAGCACCAGTTGACATATATAGCGATATAAAGTCTCTATTAAGTATCCATGGGCAGGATCGAAGCTGCATCCTTGGTCGTTACTGAGCTCATTAGGTACATATCCTAATACGCTATCTCGACAACATATTAACTGAGGGTAAAGTGTGGGCAATGATGAATAATGGCATACCATAACGCTTGAATATCGACAACCTTGATGAACCGTAAAAGCGGCCACTGAAGAAGAATGCGTCCTTGCTCCAAATTACGTTTAGCGTCCGTTGGGAACCCTCCAAAAGCAGCCCAAGGCACAGCAAGCAACACGTCGGGTAAATAAAAATCGGTACAAGAGAATGGAGCGACGATGTCCAATACATTGCTGAGTTCAGGCAGATTCACTGCTCGCAGTGGGACGGATGGGAAGACGGAAGGTTTGCACGTGTCACAGAGACTAGTCATGTCTACACGCGTGCTGATATGGGCGGTACAAGATTGATAGCGTTATGGAATGAGATACTTTGCTGAAGATGGGATCTAGAGGTCGTTGGAGCCTGACGAAAGGCTTATTGACAAAAGGAGGTTGTGACTACATTGGTCGCCCTATCTTCAAGGTTAGGAAAGCGAAACAGGGTGAAAAGATAATATGAAGTTGACATACTGTTAGCGTAACACATACATTATCGTCATCGGATAGAGCTTGTGAAGATCACATAAGATGGAGGTGTGTTCCAGATACGAGAGCCTAAGGCATATCCTTCGCATCTGATACCAACAGGAATTAGTATGTGAGGTATTGCATATGGAAATTGCTCAACATACATGAGATCGTTTAAACTAGTTGACAGCATGCCGTCGCCTGACATGGTTTGCATTCGAAATCGATGTCGATGAGCTGTCAAACCAGCCACGTGACCTGAAGAGCTTGTATCCCACACCGAGTCCATACGGGATAACGAATCCGAACAATATGACAGCATGAAGGAATGCCCTGGGCCCATGGAGCTTAGCAAGAACAATCGATAAGACTTGGAAATTCTGGGCCCTGGTGACAGCTGATTCCTAAATGTGGAGAACCTCGAGCTGGATCGAACGAGAAAGAGGCGGAATGATATCTCTAGGGGTCTGTAGGGTAAAATGAGATCGATGATAGATAGTGGACCTAATGGTTCATTAAGTACGCACCTTCAGTTTCAAGGCATGAATTAGTGGATTATAACATCACATACGGATACTAGGAGACTCCACGGAGCTTCAGAGACCAATCCCGCGTCAAAGGATGTCCGAGTGGTCAATGGTAATCGTACGACGTACTTTACATGTAGAGCCCGAGTGCCTGGCGCTAAGACCCCCCAATCTAGTGCCCATCTTCCCACCTTTTCATCTGTTTGCACAAATTCTTGGAAGTGTGGATCTCTGTGGTCAAAACCCGCACTGCGTTAGGTCAGGTCAATCTGACGAACCTCGAGCCTGCGGGACACCTCGGGACGCAAACGGACACGGGTGATTTCGCACTGTGACGATAACCTTGAAAGCCTAAGGAATTGAACAGCAAAAGGCAGTTGCCCATAATAAATGGCAATTTGCTGAAAAATAGGCAGGCAACTTTTTTGTAGATACTTTCTAGCTTTGTACCGGAGCAGCGCGCAGGATCCAACTTGTCTAATCTAATCGAGATCGCAGTGCAGGGCGCGTAGCTCCTTTACAATTCTAACCTCTCCTTCGACGCTAGGTGCTCTGGTACCGCCTGTGTCAAACCAGCAAGCCCGCTCCTTCCACACCTTCGTCTCCTATCCCCACCCCATCTACGTCTCGATAATCCAGTTCCAAATGCACGCGTAACGAGTGCAAAATGTCGACGTGGAAACCTCCTAGAACGTCACTTCATCCGGACACCACTTGATCGTTCGAAGATCCCCGGTCCAGTTGCTCTTCGTGCCGAGGTCATCAGAAACCGAAGCAGATCTTCGTGCATCTTGTTACAAGCTCTCGAAGTTGGATGGGAGTGGTCAAGCAATCCTCTCATCGACCAAGAGGCACTGTGATGTCCCGATACCATGGAACGAGGAACAGGAACGGCGAGAGATGCAAGCCCCCATAGCCGGGGGAAGGACGTAAATGACCAGCGCAGAGTGCTTTAATGCTTCCACGGACGATACAGTGCTGTTGGTGGATGTTGCTCATCGACTGCATCTGCTTGTACGAGGTTTTGTGGATTGCCAGTGTTCGACTTCGAGGTGAATGGATAGTCGATACGCAGAAATATCTTGATGCCTTGTTTGTTTGCGATGGGCTTTCAAGCTATATCATTGAACAGACTGTGGACAAAGTTGCAGTGTGATACCAACTTGAGGAACAACGAAGTGCGTGTAGATGACGGTCGTGTGGGATAGTATAGCTCTAGGGAGTTGAATAGCTTGATCAATTGAAGTTCCTGTGGAAAGGTAAGCACAAATAGAGATACGTCGTAGTAGCTTCTCACCTCTATTTCGACGCGTAGCTCTCCTGGTACCGTCCGTGTCCATGAACCAACATGCCATCTCCTTCTTGGTCTTCGTTCACTCCCCATTTACGCCGATGCCTCCACATATCCAGCGCAAGCAGGGTCAGGATACGATGCCTGAAGTATAACAGATCGTTCCCGCAGCCATCGTCCGGGTATCTGTCGTGTAGTTCCGGTACTAGAGACGAGACAGGGCGAAGGCACCGCGGTGTAGGATCGACCTGCTGATAAGATTCGCGAGCTTTGCGAAGCTAGATAGATCTTCATTGGTGTTGTAGCAGTGTAGTATGTGATATCATAACGCGAACCGAATGTTTGAGATAACCTCTGACATCGTCTATAACGATGAGATCATTATGGGCTCTGTAGGGCGCTGAGTGGTAACATACCTTCCATACATCCTCTATTACTCTCTTCCATTGGTCTACACCAACTTTAAAGCAACATTAAGACCGACGTCGACCTCGATTCGACAATTATCAGTGGAGAACTTACCAGCTGATGATGCGCAAGATACGAAAACTTTGAGGATTATTGGGGAAGTTTTGGGTTCTCAACGTTGGAAATGGTGTCTTGGAAGACGATGTAAAGTAAGGAGAACGAAAGATGAGGAGATTTAGCGGCCGGGTCGTCTCGTCGTTGTGGTGGTGGTCGATGACTACGGTTGAGGGTCCACATGGGTCACTCAATCTCACGGTCATACTCCAGCCTTCCGAGTCTGAGGCATCGTTATAGAACTTATGGTAAGGTACACGTTGGAATTTGAGCGATCTTCAAGCATGGGGCTTATGACAGGCAACGTGCTTGAATTAATAGCCACATATATTTGGGTTCTTACAATTTGTTCTCGCATTGTATTCTTGTCAATGTCGCTCAGCTATTTTTGTATTCCCCATTCCGTCTCGTTCTGTACAACCTAATTACTTTATAAGTAGGACACAAACGAAATATTACCGTCGCTGTTCCCCTCGACTCTGCCTCGAATTTCAACAGTACCGTACATGCAATATTTTAATACGAAAATGTCTCATATGAATGTCAATGTAAGTAGGTAAACATCAGGATGGCTAAACCGAATTCATGCAGGTTCTTTATAGGTATGACGGAACAAGACAATGCAGCACAAGAAATTCAACTTGAATGATTTCGACGAGAGGTCAAGGTAAATGATGGAGAATGATAAAAATGCAATGAGAGCCAATAATCTAGGTTCTGAGATCGTTTTTATTTAACCAACAAATGTGACCAAAAATATTTGAACACTCACGCTGGATATTCCCCTCACACGTCTTCATCAGAATCTACCTCCTCGTACGTGATGCAAGGGAAGGTTCTCGCAAGCAGTCGTAACCTTGAATTGTTAAATCGCAAGTTGTCCAATTCTTCCATTTGCTCCTGATAAGTACGATCCAGGTCGCGTTTGACATAGAGGTTACCGAGACTAACACGAAGGGATTGTAGAGCTTGTGGACGTGATAATAAGAAAGTTTCCAAGTCAATGGATAAGACTCGGGTCTTTTCAAAGAATATATCGTCTAGTTGAGGGTATAAGTTTCCCGGGAAAATGAGATTGCGAAAAAAATTGTTGGGAATCTTGCAATGATAAAAATGGAGAGACTTCAATGTTGGTATGCACATAAATAATGCTTTGTGATGTGGATCTGAAGCCTCCAGAGTTATTCCAGTAAGCTTAAGGGTTTGCAATGTCTGCCAGTGAAAACGAAGTACACCAAGGAATTTAGTACTTGATGTGTCTATGCGATTGGTGCAAGTGAGATGAAGGTTCAGGATTTTGGGCATGTTGAAACGACTCAAATGGAGTAAAAAATTGTCGAAGTCGGAAAAGATCAGTCCAAGTCTGGTTAGTGTTGGAAGATTGATGGACAAAGGTGGGGCAGAGACAGCAGAATCCAAACATATTTCGAGCGTCTGGATATTTGGCGCTGCTGCAATGATTCCCAGGAGTTGGTCAATACTTTGAAAGCGTCCTTTCAGATGGAGTAGATTTTTTAGGTTGTGTTCAGGGAAATATCCCAGGAAATAGGGATCGTCTAGCGAATCAAGTGAGGTTAGCTTGGGAGTATGGATATCCAACCCCTCCCAGAAAGCAGGCCCTCCAATAATGTAAAGCTCCTTAAGGGAGGCCATGGTCACGGCGTGCAAGTCGGCTTTGAGAAGGGCCAATACGCGGTTCATCGATGTCTCCGAAGAATGTATAGATAAGGAACACATTCGATCAATGATATTGAGGAATAACTGGTACCCTCCTATAGCGGAGAAAGTGCGGAGGCGTGATGGGATGGACTGGGAATATAGATATACGTCGACGGGTTGTTGCTTCGAGAATTCGACGAAGTGCGTGGTAATGGACAACGGGAACCACGGTGCGATGATGATGTCGGTCCAAAGAAAAGACGCTTCTGTAATAAGGCGTTTCCATCGTTTGCATACCAGCATCAGTGACGATCGGACATTCCATCGCTGGACCAAGGTGGCTACATCACCCTGGATAATGGTGTTGAAGACGTCGAGAGTAGGAAGAAGTTCGATAATAATCTCGAATAACATTTCGTCTGGAAGGCGGCGGATGGGAGCGAGGAATGTCGAGACCCGAGTTTCCTCTTCTTGTAGCTGGACTTCTTTAGCACGAAGCTGACGCATTTGAGCTATCATAGCATTAATTTGATTCTTCAAGGAGTCGATCTCTATCTGGCATGATTCGAGAGCTTCGCTTCTAGGTCGTAAAAGTTGGCGCAAGGAGTCGAGGTCCGTTGCAGGGGGATTGAAATCGCTCGATGGCGGCCAGGGATCTTTAAGATACTTCATGATAAACACTTTCCCTAGAAGTATGGGATACTTAATGAGGACAAATGTTTGGCAGCAAGGCAACAAGCAAACCAGGGTGAACGTGACAACGTCGTGGTTGAAGTCAACTTTGCATTCAAACTCCGCGAGGCGCCAGGAGTTTCTTTCCACAGCGTCCTAGTCTTCCGCGTTCCCCGCTTTTTGAGACTTCACTAGTCTCCCGCGTTTGGCTATACCTCGCTAGTCTCTTGCACCGTGTTGCTTTTGCGTTTTTATATCGTTGTCACCTACGTTGCCATCGACATCCAGGTCGACTTCTCCTCACCGTCGCTCTCAGCCAGCGTATGCCTACCATTGATTCCGATGCGCCAAGTCAAGAGCCCGGACCTAGCACCCGAGGAACCATGCAAGCGGCCCAGCCTCCTCAATCGACTGACTTCTCCGCCGCTGACCTCGTCGTCCAACGCTGTCTGGACATCATCGAACGTCGACGCAGGGGAGAAATCACAACGGCTGATGCCATCCTCGACCTCCAGGGGATACTACCCGCCTCCGAGACCCAAGCTCGTCGATCGTATATCGACATGTGTCTCGAAATCGATCGTGAACACGCCCTCGCAGCCACCAGAGGAAGTAACATCGCCGACCAATTATCGGGAGTACCGAACAGCACCTTCGGCTCTCAGCCAGTACGCGTCCAAGGTCAGGACTTCGACCCTCGGCAGTCCCAAACGTACGAGCCTGATCAGCAGAATCGCGGATCCAGTCCTGTGGAAGGAGACGAGAATCGAGCCAAACAGGAACCCGGAAAAAGGAGCCTTGACCGTACAAAACTCCCCTGGCACAACATCCCAGACCCAGTCCTACCACCGAACCTCCAAGACACCTTGGACAGGAAGCGCTTCTACCTTGCCAATGCTAAGGATGTCAAAATCGATATCCTCGGACGCGCTAACTGCCCCGCTCTCCCTGATGGTTCGTGGCACGACGTCATCGTTGGGAACTTCGTCGACTTGGACAAGATCCACTCCCAGCGGGACTCGCTCGAAGCGGATAGCGAGTTCATCCAATCCATCGGAGACATGGAGTTTAGGGTGCGGGACAGTAGTAGCGCAGGAAAACCATCCAAGACCGTCAAAAACCAGTCCGATTGGATCGTTGCATTCCAAACCATGCAAACTGCCGTCGTCTTTGTATACCCTGGACGAAAGGAAGAACTCGAGGCCTATGAGACATTCATGGCAGGACAATTTGCCGCTATCCGAACCGAGGAGCACCACCGCGTTATCGCACTTGACAAAGCCCTCAGGAAGCAGGCCGCGAAAAACAATAGCTGTACCCTGCTCACGCTACCCAACTTCCAAGCCATATGCACGCAGCAGCTCAACCCCATCGGCCGGGGTGCGGACTACTCCAGGCCCTCACCTTCGAGCAATTCATTCAGCAAGCGCCGCAAAGAGGATGAGCTTATCAACAAGCCCATCTGCCGCCGTTTCAACAGAGACGACTGTGTTGGGCCCTGCCGTTTCCAACATGCCTGTTCCTATTGCAAAGAGAGGCACCAAGCGAAAGACTGTACCAGCAACCGGAGAAGGGATTGAGGACAGGTATAAAAGGCCGTGATATACCAGGGGTTTTCTGTGATCGTCTAGCGAAACTCCCAGCACCCCTTCCGCCTCATCTACAGTCCTTGCGCAACCCTTACCGTCACCTCCCCTCTCCGAACTCAACAACCGCACCGCCCTCGACACTATTAAGAATAACCCCTCGCTTTTCAAAATTGTTACTCCTATCAACATCTCCCGATTTGAGGAGCTCTTGGCATCACATCCTAATCAATTATATGTGGCGTCTGTGTGTCGTGGGCTAAGGGAAGGCTTTTGGCCACATGCGGAAATTCCCCCCAACTCGCCAGAATCCTTCGACTTCTCGGCACGCCCCCAAATGGATGAAGCTATGGCCTTTTTGAGGGAGCAACGAGATAAAGAGATTGCAGCAGGTCGTTTCTCCCCTGCTTTCAGACCTGAGCTTCTTCCCGGCATGTACAGTGGGCCAATCGAGGCCATTCCAAAACCCCAGTCCTCGGGAATGCGAATGATTACGGATCAGAGCACCGGACCTCACGCTCTTAACTCCTTCATACCAAAGCAGGCCGCCACCGTACGATATGATAATATGCACGACCTTGGGAAGCTACTCAGAAAGGTTCATGCAACGCACAACCGACCTCCGGCCTACCTTTTCAAGAGTGACTGCTCCGAGGCTTTCCGCAGGATACCTATGCATCCTCTATGGCAGATTCGACAGATTGTTACCATTGATGGTGAATGGCATGTAGACAGGTGCCTTGTTTTCGGGAATCGCGGAGCACCGAACATTTGGTGTGCCTTCATGGCCTTGGTGATGTGGATAGCGATTCATGTCAAATTCATCGCGGATATGTTACACTACATGGACGATGCCTTTAGCTATGAAATGGGGGGGTCACGTTCTTCCTTACCGTCACCACCTCGATTTTTCCCACGGGCAAAAAGTCGAGGAAGTGGTCGAGTTCAAGGCTAACGTTCAAACAGACCCAATATATTTATTTTTCTACTGCACTCCTATACTTAACATAACCCCACATGCATAAAAGGCAGCCCCAGACTCAAGCTGGAACAGCACAACACGCCCCAACCCCAGGGACAGCGCAGAGAGCCACCGACAGAGAAGTCTCAGCAGACCCTGCAAAGAGATCTGAAAGGGATGAGTTGCTTGCGAAGACTGGAAGCTCAATCAAAGGAATCGAGGCCGCCAAACGTTACCTGGAGTGAAACTTCATGACGGTTGTTGGATAGCCTTACACAACCCGAAGTCTAAGTCTAACGCTGCTCCACATGACGCAGGTTAAGGGAATCGGAAAGGATGCAATAGATGGAATGAGGGTGGTAGCTTTGATACTGGAGGATATGGAAGTTAGTGAGGAGATGAGACAGAGAGAAGAGAGGATGAGGGATGTTCTGGAAAGGATAGAGAACCGATGCGCTGCGGTGGTGGATGAAATGGGACTCACGATGGGCCAGATCGTCGCAGAGATGGAGGATAAACTTAAGGAAGTGAAAGCAGGAGTCGGAGGGTTACAAAGGCTAATTGCACCTGTACCGGGGTCATATGCTGAAGTCGTAAGCAGACGTGGCGGGACAGCGCACTCACAAGTTACACAATTCAAAGCCCTCACACCGAGACATGCAGCCCTACTTGCCAAAGAAGATGCTAAGGCGAAACAGGTTCTCATTGATGCCTTAGACAACTCGGAAGCCCTCCACAACCTGTCGGAAGAAGAATTGGTCTTGAAAGCAAATCTGGCGATTGAAGCAATGGAGGTGGAGAACAGGGAGGGGGTGAAAGTGATTGGCGCAAAGAAATTACGAAACGGGGGAATAGTGTTGGAGATGACTACGAGAGCGGGGGCGGATAAGATCAAGTCTGCGAAAGCAAAGGAGGACTTCACCAACAACTTTGGCGCAGACATACAAATCAAGAATCGTAACCATTCAGTTTTGGTTGAGCACGTACCAGTCAGCTTCCAGCCGGACATCCAAGTAGAGCTCAGGAAAGTGGAAGATGTGAACAGGCTAGAGGATTATAGTCTAGTCAGCGCGCGGTGGATAAAGCCCCCACAACGAAGGACGCCAGGACAACGAGTCGCGCACCTAATTGTCAACGCAGGTTCAGCCGTCGTCGCGAACGCCATAATCCGAAATGGCATAATCATAGCAGGAAAGAGGGTTTACGGGAGGAAATTGGTCCAGGAACCAAGGTGATGCTTCAAGTGCCAGGGAATAGGGGTCGCCCACATAGCAGCGAACTGCCCACAACAAGAAGACACCTGTGGTAGATGCGCCGGGAATCATAAGACTTCAGAATGCTTGGAAACCGATCCAAAATTGTTCAAGTGCGCAAATTGCAACGTGATGGGCCATTCCGTGGGAGACAGAAGTTGCCCAAAATTCGAGGAGAAGCAATCGAGATACCTCGCGAACAATGAAGCCAATAGATACCGATTCTACCCTATGGGTGATGATAGCACGACGTGGGAACCGGTGGAGGATGAGGAGGCAGAAGAGTCAGGCACGCAAGGGGGGGAGATTATACGCTCGGAGGACGGTGACGAGGAAGACCGAGGTCCTGCTGATGTGGAGAATGAAATAGAAGGAGATGGTAACGTCAACGAACCGGAGTTGGGTTGGTATGATGAGGTCGAGAGGGAGATGGAGAAATCGAGGAAGAAAAAGGCTGCGAAAGCCCCGGATGGCACCCAAACGTCTTTACTGCCATGGGCTATGTCTCAACCGAAGAAGAACCAGCGTACTCAATCCAACACTCAAAGGAATGAGTGAGGAAAACTGAAAGTCGACCGTTACTATCTGGCAACAAAACTTCAACAGAAGCTTCATTGCACAACAAGATATGTTGCAGACAGTCGACCCATCCGAGCATGACATAATTGCCGTACAAGAACCAGCCATTGACAAGTTAGGGAGGACACCCGCGAACTCACGATGGAGAGTACTATACCCGACACCACATTTACGCTCTCCTGCTCAGACCCGCGCTCTATTTCTAATTAACAAGAATATACCCACTGACTCGTACGCGGAAATCCATACCCTGTCTCCGTTCCTCATTCCCTTCTCTACGTGCGCAAGTGTCCCCGAATGCTCCCCATCCAGGTATATGTTGAAAATCTCCAAGAATCCCCCTTCCGTCTTTATTCTCACCCCCACTCACAGGAGGCTGGTCAAAATTTTCCAGGGTAGAAAATGGTCAGGAAAATGGCAGGATTTGAGTGCATCTTCCAAACATTTTCCAGACCTTGGAAAATATCTGGAATTTGTTTGGAAAATACCTTCAAAGCTGGATTATGTCAGAAAAATTATGGGAGAAAGTTATATTCCAAGCATTTTCCAGGGGTGGAAAGTCTCTGGAAAATAAACCCAAATCCTGGAATTTTCCAGGCCATTTTCCAACCTGGAAAATTTTGACCAGCCTCCTGTGAGTGGGGGTGAGAATAAAGACGGAAGGGGGATTCTTGGAGATTTTCAACATATACCTGGATGGGGAGCATTCAGGGACACTCGCACACGTAGAGAAGGGAATGAGGAACGGAGACAGGGAGGACGGAGTGGCCGGGGCAGAAGAAGGGACACGGGGGAGAGGTAGAGGCGATGTGACGACGCACCGTGTGTGCCTGGGGGACTTCAATAGACACCACCCAATGTGGGATGAACCAAGAAATGCTCACCTCTTTACAAAGCAGAATCTCGACAAAGCGCAACTCCTACTCGACTTCTTAGCTGGACAAGACCTATTCATGGCCCTACCGGCGGGCTTACCGACCTTGGAAGCATCCACCACCAAAAATTTAACGCGTCCTGACAACGTCTTCTGTACCGAGGAGCTGCTGAATGCGATGAAAACCTGTGAGGTCAAAATGGAAGACAGACCTGCCGCTACAGACCATTTCCCGATACGGTCCGTCTTTAGCACCGCCGTTAGCCAAATCGAGCCAAAGCCAAAGTACAATTTCCGAGACGTCGACTGGGAAGAATTCAGCAAGCACCTCGCAGGCGAGCTAGCGCACCTGAGGGCTGCGGAACCAGCGAGTAACGAGCGGGAGTTAGAGGTGTAAGTGCAAGAGCTCACGGATGCACTGCTCAGAACTATCGAAGCCAAGGTCAAGAAGTCCCGACCGTCCCCATATTCCAAGCGCTGATGGACTACAAAATTGAGGAAGGAAAAGGCACTCACGCGCAAACTTGGAAAGCTATCTTGGGCTCAAAGGACCGACCCTGAACATCAAATCCATTCACAATACAGACGACAGCGAAATAGGTATAAGGAGGAGATCAAGCGAACTAAGGAGGCGCACTGGGAGGAGTGGCTAGGCGAAGCGGATGATAAGAGTATATGGATAGCGAATAAGATGGTGACAGGGAGGTTACAAGGGGGAGACGGGACGAGGATGCCAACACTAAGGAGGAAGGAAAGAGGAGTGGAGATGAAGTGCGAATCGAATGAGGAGAAGACCTCTGCACTCAAGGAGAGCTTCTTCCCAGTTCTGGACGTCAATGAGAGGGTGCCCACCGACTTCGATTACCCAGAACCGGCCTTTGACTTCGTGAAGATCACGCCAAAACAAGTCTCATGCGCTCTCCAAAGACTTAAACCGTATAAGGCCCCAGGCCCAAGCGGGATCCCGAACGTGGTGCTGAAGAGTTGCGCGAGTCAGCTGACCCCAATACTGACACATCTTCAACGCAACATTCCGACTCAATCATTACCCTGAACAATGGAAACTTTCGACTACAGTAATTCTACAAAAACCTGGCAAGCCAGATTACACTCTGACGAAGGCCTATCGGCCAATAGCTTTCCTTGATACAATCGCGAAAGTCCTGTCGTCTTGCGTTGCCAGCACCATACAATACCATACGGAAAAGCTCGGGCTGTTACCCAACACCCATTTTGGAGGCAGGCCAGGGCGAACAGCAATCGACGCACTGCAAGTTATGGTGTCTTTCATTAAGGACTCGTGGCGCAGAGGGGAAGTGACAACTGCACTCTTCCTAGATGTCAAAGGCGCTTTTCCAAGTGTAAGCATCGAAAGGCTAGTGCACAACATGAGGCTACGTGGCATCCCGAAGCAATATACCGACTGGACTTACACGAAACTCAAAGACCGCTGGACAGTCCTCTCCTTCGATGATGATCTCTCCGATAAGCAAAAGATTGATGACACGTGCGATCAAGGGGATCCCCTGTTGGTTTTGTATTACCTCCTCTATAATGCAGACTTAGCAGGGCTATCCGAGGGACGGAGGAAGGAGCTGACCATCGTGTACATAGACGACGTCACACTACTAGCTGCGGCAAAGGACTTCGGAGGGGCACATCGAAAGATTAGAGATATGATGGAGAGAGAGGGAGGCGCGAGAGAATGGTCGAAGACTCACAGTTCCGAGTTTGAATTTGACAAGCTTAAAATGATGCGTTTCACCAGGAAACGCAAGTCCCACCAGTACGCAAGGCGCAAATCTACCCGCCTACCCAGACCCCTGCTTAAGGTTGGTCGCTACACCATACAGCTGAGCACCACGCATATGTTACTGGGCGTACTACTGGACGAGGAGCTAAGATTTAGGGAGCACAACCAATACATGGTGGCTAAAGGTACAAAATGGGTGACCCAGATCCGGAGACTCTCACGGCCTAGCGTCGGAATGCCGTACATAAAGATGCGCCAGCTTTACAAGGCTATAGCGCTCCCAAAGATGCTATATGGTTGCGAACTCACCAATGTCCCTATACGACCAATCGCGAGAAGAAGAAGGCTGACAGGTTCAGTGGGCTTCGCGGCAAACCTGTCGAAGGTACAAAGGATAGCCGCAGTCAGCATTACCGGCGCACTCAGAAACACCGCGGCAGACGTTCTTGAATCCCATGCGGACCTCCTTCCAATGGCGCTACAAGTCAACCGATTTAGCCAGAGAGCAGCCATACGGTACGCGGCCTTGCTGAAGACTCACCCATTGTACAAGATTGTTAGGCGGTCAAGACGATACGTGAAGCGACACAGAGCTCCTATGCATGAATTGCTACACGCATTCAACATCGACCCCTGTCAGGGGACGCCTCCAGATTTCCGCCCGGAACCTTTCCGTCCGGAATTATCCCTCGCGTCAAGCACCCTCTGGAAGCGATTCCGCGCGGGATTCACCCTCAACACATTCGTCGACTCCTATGGCCGGAGAGTGGGAGGTTTGGTTGGAGAAATGGTCGCCTGGTGGACGATATATGCGCATATAGTCATAGCGCATGAGTGATGGGTTGTTTAGCGCCGGTCGGCTTAGGGATTGTTCCATTGTTTCTCCGTTCGCTTCCGCTTCCTTTGTTTTCCTTCTCATTGGTTCGTTTCCCCGTTCTTTATTGTTTCCGGTTCATCAGATCATTGTTCACTTTCCTTTCGGAGTTAGCGTTCCCGTTTCCGGACGGTATATAGTGGGCTCACTCTGGCAGAGGCAATCCAAGTCTTTCTCTTTGGATTTCCCCTCTGCTAGGTGAGATTCCCTTCGCGTGTATATATTTCATTTACTTATATATCTTTGGATTTCCCCTCTGCTAGCTCTGCGTGACGTCCGCTCGGCTTCGAGGGTTGCCCTTACAACCCCCATCAAGTAGAAACCATCGACATAGCCAGAAAACCTGCTGGATGGGAGAGGGGTTTCGATGTTGAGATACCTGGGTCGAAGGAAGCTGCACTGAGGAGAGAAAGGGAAGGGGAGAGACCGGATTGGTTGGTGTACTCAGACAGGTCCGAGATCGATGGAGGTGTTGGTGCTGCGGCGGTTCTGTACAAGGAGGGAGTGAAGAGAGGGGAACTACGGTACAGGCTTGGGAACACTGGAGAGCATACCATATACGAGGCGGAACTGGTTGGAATAATATTAGGGATAGAGCTGCTGCGAAGGGAGAGGGGAGTATCAGAGGGAGGCATATGCCTGGATAGCACAGCGGCATTGGAGGCTACGGGGCTCACAGGATCGACGCCAGGACATTACCTCGTCGACATGATACACGAGGGAATAAGGAGGCTAAAGCGTGTGCACGGCATGGGGAGAGGAAAGATGAGGCTCAGATGGGTACCAGGGCACAAAGGAGTAGTGGGGAACGAGGAGGCAGACAGGAATGCAAAGCTCGCTGCGTGCGGAGACGAAAGTCCTCAAAGTCAATTGCCGTCTTCACTGCGAAACGGTTTGAAGAAAAGCACGTCCACGATGAAAACCGCTTACTGCAATGCCATCCAGGAGGAATGAGAGGCCAAGTTCAAAGTTTCCCCTAGGTTTGGCAAGATCCGCAAGATCGACAAAAGCGCTCCTTCATTAGCCTTCAGAAAAATCGCTGCCGGACTCTCGCGATGCCAGGCCAGCATACTAGTCCAGCTGAGGACGGGGCATATTGCTCTCAATAAACACTTACACACAATAGGAGCATGGACCACCCCAAAATGCAGCGCTTGCGGATAGGCAGACGAAACCGCCATCCACTACTTACTACACTGCCCGAAATACTCAACACAAAGGGAGCGAATGAGGCGCAAGGTGGGGGGAAACAGCTAGACCTGTCGGCACTCCTCGCAGACAAAAAACACATTCACAAACTGTTGACATACGTTGAGGAGACAGGACGCCTTCGAGCCCAGTTCCGAAACAGACGACCACTGAAGGATACCCGGGCAGTACGAGAGGAGAGATAAGTCGCAGCGGGATGTAACGGAAGTGGAAAAGTACTTAAGCATAACTCACAATCACTGCCTCTAGGGGCGCAATGGCTCAATAGGCCCAAGGGCAGGCGTAGATTTAGACGGCGGCTAGACACTCTAAGGGATTGATTTGTACATACTCTATTATCTTACATGGGGCATAGCCCTAATAGATATAAATGGAGACAAAAAAAAAAAAAAAAAAGCTATGAAATGGATCACAATCTCGTTTACTACCCTCCATACGACAAATTTTATCCAAAGAAGCAGGTGATGCTCCTGCAACTGTGGGATGAGATCGGACTGCCGCACAGCATCAAGAAGGAAGAGTTCGGAGCTTCTTTGGGTATTATTGGGTTTCATGTTGATCCGGCCTGTATGACCCTTTCGATTCCCCATGCGGCACGAACCAAGCTGGTTACTTCCAAGAGCTGTCGACGCCCGCTGAAACAGTGGCAGCAACTCCTGGGATGGTGCAACTGGGCCCTTAATGTGTTCCCGCTTCTTCGCCCTGCCTTACAATCATCATATTTGAAGATCTCGGGAAAGGCCTGGCCAAATGTGGGAATTACGCTCAACCGCGCAGTCATCGTCCACTTGCGTTAGCTTGCTGATGGTGTCGAGACTACACATGGTCTCCATTTCTTTAAGGATGTCGAATGGGATTACAATGAGGCAGAGGAGATCGTCTTTTGCGATGCGTCCACTGTTGGTATGGGCTTTTATGTACCATCCAAGAACCTAGGGTACGCCTCTCGCATTCCGCCAAACCCACTAATTCAGAATATTTTTTTTTATGAAATGCTTACTGTCGCATCTGCTGTCGGTTGGGCTGCTGAATGCCCCAAGGTACCGCGTCGCCTACTGCTTTACACGGACTCGATGAACACGGTGGAAATGTTTTATAGCATGCGCGCCGGTGAGGGTTATAATGGGCTCCTTCTGTTTGTGGTGGAGCTCCTTATTAGCAAACACATATCTCTGCGTGTTTGCCACATGTCGGGCATCAATAACCCTGTTGCCGACACCATCTCTCGTGTCTTTTCGATGTAGCTCACCAATTGGTACCCACCATCAAGATCGGATTATTTGAACCCCCTCGGGATGCGTTGGGGGTGCCGCCTCAATGAACTCACTGCCAACCTCGGCCAGGCAACCCAAGCGGGACCCCTGGCTACTTGAGCAGTTGATCCGTGAGCGAGCGATCACTTTAGGCCATGCTCTCGAGCCTGCCTCATCTGCAGCTTATGAGTCTCATCTCCGTTCCTACCTCACCTTCTGCGACTCCCACAATTTTCCCATTCGCCCCACCGCTGACACCTTATCCTTCTATGTCATATACATGTGCCATCATCTTAAACCTGCCTCTATAGGCACTTATTTGTCTGGGATTTGCAACACTTTGGAACCTTACTTCCCCGAGGTCCGCGAGGTTCGTTCTTCCGCCATTGTCACTCGGTCATTGGCAGGCATGAAGAAGCTTCGTGGTCTTCAAACTACTACGAGAAAACGTGTGTTGTCCACGGAGGACCTCCTTTCCATAACCTCCCACCTCCCATCCCCTCCGCACCATGACGACCTCCTATTCGCTACCATGCTGTTAACCGGTTTCCACGGCTTACTCCGCTTGGGCGAATTGACCTTCCCTGACAATATTCGGAAACGCTCCTCTAAGAAGCTTACCCTGCGTCACACCCTCAATGTCCAGGCAACGCGCTTTTCGTTCACACTGCCTTTCCACAAGGCGGATTGTTTCTTTGCCGGTAATACTGTAATGATCGAGGTGTTACCTATGTCACCTATTGACCCGCTCTTCCATCTCATCCGCTATCTCCACTCTCGCGACCGCACATTCCCTCTGCTTCCCATGCTTTGGATTACTTCAGACGGAACACCCCCCACATATTCGTGGTTCGTTGGTCGCCTCCAACGGTACCTTGGTCAAGATGTTGCTGGCCACTCCTTATGGTCTGGCGGGGCAACCGCACTTGCCCTGGCTGGGGTTCCTGAAAGTGCAATCCAGGCACTCGGCCGATGGAGCTCTGACACCTGGAAAATTTACATTCGAAAACATCCGGTGCTCATTCAGGCCTTAATTTACAGTCACTCTGCCTTTCAAACGGTACATTCTTCCACCACCCTCTCCTCCCTTCCTTCTTCTTCTAGGGATTAGGATCTACATTTCGAAAATAAAAAATCCCGTTTGGATGGCGCCTAGCGCTGAGTACCCCCTATACTTGCACATGCATCTTGCCCCCACTCACACCATATCCGATTTGGGCTAGTGTATCGGTGGGGACGCTGAGCAGGCAGATGTTATTTCCTGTTATGGAGAGCCTCCGAGTGCTCGAGAAGGTATTTTCAAATTACGAAATCTCCGAAATGAAAATCCGGACAAAGAACATCAACTCTGCAGCTCTCAGTCTGTCGAAAAGAACAAGAACAAAAAAATGTGTGGTGACTTCAGCCTCTTGTGCACTTGGGAATGTAGATTGGAGGAAGCAATACTTTTTTTTTTTTTTTGATTTTTAAGCCAAATGTATATGGGGAATACCCTTGATGACAAATAGTCTTCCAGTGGCACTGTCGACCTCTCGGTCGACCTCAACATTTGTTAGGCGAGGTCAACAACCCAGTACACGTCCTGTACCAGGTATTAGACCCTGAAATAAAGATTCATTGTTTTTATTTGTTGATCCGAAAATTATGAGAGCAAAAAAGAAAACTATTGTATTAGTTTCACGTGATTATTCCACTACTATTGTTTTGCATTGACCAGCTTATTCTTTTCCATTCATATTGATTGATTGTAGGTATCTAATTAGAATTCAATGAAAATTCGAGGCATATTTACAAGGCTATGAGCTCTCAGATTGTGGGCAGTGGCAACTATCCATTTTACCGCTCTTAATCACATTTTCCCACTAAGATTGCACCGGACTGCTATCACCATGGCTTGAATATTGTGAGTTCCATTATTTATTCCATTGTTGATCTTCGATCTTTGGTTGTAATAACATCCATTGTTGTTGTCAAAGCTCAGTGATGCAGCTGTCTGACAACTAAATCTAGAGTAAAGACTGGGATCTGCAACTTTACTGTGCTTCCGTTGCCCTACCTTGAAACGAAAATCCATCACTTTCAGTATCTTCTTTTCCACATTTCACACCTCGGAATATGGCCGAACTTGGTTCAACTAGTATTGTGTCATCTGCTGGTCTTTCGAAGTCACCCCAGATCCTAGAAACTCGAGGCTATGAATTTAGAGACCACATCCAAGAGAATAGCCAGAAAGACACAGAAATGGGCTGCACATACTCTCGACATGTGAAGGCTTATGAGACCTGGTTTATTACCCAAGAAGCTTTGAAGCAACTGCAAGATGAATCTTATACACCAGTTCCACCATTCCCTATTACTCCAGTGAAAGTAATTGCATTTATTCAACATGAGATGACACATCCTAAGGTATATTTCATAATTTACAAGTGAAGTAATATTATTGCTAATTTATGCTATTTCAGAAAAAGCGAAAGCAAGATGATGAGGATGTTGAAGGAAGTAATGTGGGACATTATTCTATCATGAGCAGTATCTCTGCCCTTGAATTTTGGAGGAAACGGGACAAATGTCTGTATCCAAAGGTCCTAGAAACTCAACCAAAACTTCGAGAAGATCATCACATCCAAGTAATTGAAAGAGCATTGAAGCACGTTGAACCACAAAGGATTGCGATGTGTCAAACTTTGAAAACAGCGGGTGCATCATCCGGTTTGTGCTCATTCTATTTTTTTCTTTCTGATACTGTCAGGGGACGACCCTAAATTTCCGCCCGGGATTATTTTCAACACCAATAATCCCCTAGAAGCCTTTCTGAGCAGGAACCATCATCCCACGTTTCCAGGTGGAAACCGTCAGCCATCACTTCTGCTCAGATTTCCTCAACAACACATTCACCGACTTCTGTGGCCAGAGAGTGGGAGGTTAGGTTGGAGACAGTGGGTTCCGCACGGAGGCATGCCGCGCGGTGTTAGGAGCAGGGACAATTAGTTCAGGGTCATCTGCATGGGTTACTTTTCATTTTCGTCTTAGCACCATCATTTGTATTTTCTCTTATCTCTGATTGTGCCTGTTCCTTTTCCTATTTATTGGGCTCATTCTAGCAGAGGCAATCCAAGACTTTCTCTTTGGATTTCCCCTCTGCTAGGTGAGATTCCCTTCACGTGTATTACTTCCTTTATTTATATACTTTGGATTTCCCCTCTGCTAGCTTGGCGTGACGTCTGTCCGGCTCCGAGGGTTGCCCTTACAGATACATGATTTACTCACTTTGTATTAATAGATACATACACATTTGATGAGCTTACACACCTTTCTCTGTGGGGACTCACTAAGCCTACGACATCGTACAAGCTAATCAAGCTTCTGAGGGATCATGCTATGATTCTCTTTGCTTCCACCTCAGCATATCGTGGGGAGAGCATCTGAAGCATCCAGTGGTCAGATCTTTTCCATAAAGAGATACCAAATGACCCAGCCAGAAAAGGATCAAGGATTTCAGTATTTATTCTTTGTATCTGGTGGAAAAAAATAGCTAATCAACCAATTCTTATTTCTAGGTACTTGCTATGCTTTCTTATAATTCAAAGCACAATCAAGGTGGTCGACTTGATGAACATGGAGTGATTCGGCATTATTATCCACTCCTTTACCCTATTGGTGTGATAGCTATGTATCTTTTCATGGTTTTTCATATACAAGGACTTCATGATCTTAATTTTGAGCCTGAATTCTCTGAAGCGGCAGAGAAAGAAGGGTTTGGGACATATGGTAAACAGCCCTGGTACAGATATAAGCTCTTCCCTGGCAAATCTCTCTCAGATGAAATGAGCTATGTGTCAAGTATTGATCTGACCGGCTTATATTCATATATTATTTTCTATCTATGTTTTATTCAATTGACTCATTCAATTTGTATTCGTTCATTCAGACCCTTTTCCGCGCGGCTTACTTTCCCCGCGCGGCTTTCACTCTTATTACTTTCTTGTTGACTCAACCAATTGTTTTCCGACCAGATTATTTTATCTTTCTTATCTGTTTTATCTTTTGCACCATGTGCTCTTTCTTGCTTATCATTCAGCTGATTATTTGACCCTTCAATGTTTACGTTATTTTCTCACCGGCTCCGCACGGCGTATCATCACACCATCATACACCAATTATCTTTTTATCCAATGTTTTTCCGCTCGGTTAATTATATTTAAATACGCTTATTTGTATCTACTTTTATTCAGTCAGAAATCAAATCTCGTATTCTCTGTTAACTCTACTCTTGTCTGTTTTCCGTTCGGGTTTCATTCCCACTCGGCTTTACTCTCAACTCTACTCTTGAACTCTGAAGTAGGGACAACCTACGACCGTGCAGGGCGCAACACATAAGTTGAAGCCAAGTCCCTTCAGTACAAGTCATTGGCGTTTCCGACCGGAAGCGTTAACCTACTTCCGCGTGGCTTACCAGGTGTATTCCGTATCAGGACGTAACACTATGATAGTATATTCACTTGTTATTTTTTCTGAGTAATATTTGTCTAAGTATTTTGATTGATAGATCATTGAGATTGTGTCAAAGCAGCACATGAAGAAAATGACATCATGATCAGTAAATTTACACATGCCGGTCGTGTAGCTGCTGTAAGGGCAACCCTCGAAGCCGAGCGGACGTCACGCAGAGCTAGCAGAGGGGAAATCCAAAGATAACGTAGTTCACCCTGAAGCCGGACGGATTTTAGTCAGAAATTTTTAAAACTCTATGGGGGTGCTTATGTGTATAATATTATGTATTAGAGCTGTCATTTAGTATCTTGTTGAGCCACGTACAAAGTTTCAAGTCATCTGAATGTTTGTTGCTTGAAATAGTGTTCGTCCCTTTTTGACCACAGCTCCACCATGGCGGGCGCTTGGTGACCTAGAAGCCGGACAGCGTCATTGATGGGGTGTTCGGCTACAGTTAACCACTTATCTCTTTCAGAATGGCTCGAGTCAGCAAAATACAACAGAAATCTAAAGAAAATGCCAGGATGGAGGCCCAGATTGAGCAGGCTTTGACCTGGATGCAGCAAAAGAAGGGGCGTAGCTTTCGCAAAGCTGCTGAAAAGTTCGGGTTGAAGAAGACACGGTTATGGGAGCGTACCAAAGGTTCTAGACCGAGACAATTAGCGCATGTCAGTCAGCAGAAGTTAACTCCTGAAGAGGAAGCCACAATTGCTGAATTCACGTTGGCCCTCTCCGATCGAAATTTCCCCATCACCCTCCCTCGGATCCGTGCACAAGCCGGGTTGATTCTTCATGGACGACTTGGGATGGATGTCAACCTTGGAAAGAACTGGATGCGTCGTTTTTTGGCACGCTATCCAGAGCTCAATGCTAGATGGAGACGCCGGATTGACCGACACCGAGCTATGGCTGTAAATGCTGACTCAATCAACCATTTCTTCGACCTTGTAAGTACCGGGTTCAGAGTTGTTAAGTAGAGCAGTCTCTTACGATTTTATAGCTACAGAAAATTATTGACAAGCACGACTTGAAGCCTGAACAGGTGTTTAATATGGATGAGAAAGGGTGCATGTTGGATATTATTCAGGGTGCGAGAGTTCTTGTTCATCGAGGGAGTCCACCATCAGCTGAACAAGGTGCGTCGCAACCCAGTAGTCACTGCAGATGAATTTATCTGTGGGTCGTTTAGATGGAAATCGGGAGTCAGTGACAATCATTGAATGCATCTGCGCTGATGGCTCCTCCATTCCACCCACTTACATCTTCAAGGGAAAGAACCTGCAGTCAACCTGGTTCGAGAATGATCCTATCAATGCAAACTATTCTACCTCACCCAATGGTTGGACAGACAATGAATTGGGTGTCTATTGGCTTGAGAAAGTATTTAACCAGGCCACTGCAGCTAAATCATCGAAACCACGACTTCTGATACTCGATGGTCATAGCTCCCACATATCATATGAATTCGTAGATTTTGCACGACAGCATAACATTGAACTTTTGTGTTTACCTTCTCACTCCACGGCTGATTTGCAACCTCTTGATGTTGCGATCTTCGGACCATTGTCACATGCATGGTCAAATGAAGTGGAAGTTCACAGCTCCACTGGCTTATCAGTAACAAAGAGCGACTTCTGCGGGTGTGTTTCTACTCTTATTTCCTTGCTGAAGACTTACTCTGACCTTGTACAGGCTCTACGCTGCTGCACGGGCCCGTGCCTTTAGTCGCAAGCTTGTCTTGAAGGCATTTGAAGCAACCGGCATCCAACCATTTGACAGGACACGACTTCGATTAGATCGACATATGCCTCTTCAAGCCTCAGAACGTGACAGCATTCCCTTAGAACCACCGGAGCATATTCAAGACCTTGCAAGGATGCAAGAAGGAAGTTCCCTCCCAACCAATCACACAATTTTTCGACGCGCCCAAGCAATATTTGATGCTGATGATGGTGATCTGAAGGCAATGGAAGTGCGGGATGTATTGTATGAGATGACTGGCGAGTGCAAGAAATCAGCAGTTCGTGAGCTGCTCACTGCCAATCGAGCATCGGAGATTGAGAAGCGGAGTACTCAAAAGCAGAATGGGAAACAGCGGAAGGTGGGTGGATCTCGATTAATGACATCTGAAGAAGCGTGGAAGGTGCTGGAGGAAAAGAGGAACAAGGAGAATCAGAGAGGGAAAAACAGAAGGGGCAGAGGCAGGGGCAGAGGGGCAGGGAGAGGGGCAGGGAGAGGCCGTGGTGGCAGGAGGAAAACCCAGACTTCAATTGAAGATGAATTTGGTGAAAGTGATAAGGAGAATGAGCCGGAGTGCTTATCAGATGGGCCGGAGAGTGAAGACTCAGCTGGGGAATTCCCATTACCTGCAAGGACACCATTTAGCAGATCAATGAATCGTCCAGTAACAAGATCAATGCATTAGAAATAGTAGTGAACACAAGAGAATGTTCTATTCTTATTTTTATATGTATCAGCGTGTCATCTGTCACTAAAGAATTGCATCCTTCCCCGGGATATGCTAGTGAACTCAAATTTACCGTAACATGGAAAACTTTTTTATTTTAAACGCGAGAATTGTTGGTTCTGTCCAATTCAGTTTCTTTTTAGTATAAAAAGGTTTGTCAGGAATATTTTTTGTATTCGGTCCATGAGCCTTTTCTGATAATAAATGAATATGTCCGGTTTCCCGGTCTGTCCGGCTTCAGGGTGAACTACGTTATATAAGTAAGCGAAATATATACACGCGAAGGGAATCTCACCTAGCAGAGGGGAAATCCAAAGAGAAAGACTTGGATTGCCTCTGCCAGAATGAGCCCACTATATACCGTCCGGAAACAGGAAATGTAAACCCCGAAAGGAAAATAAACAATGGCCTGATAAACCCGGAAACAATAAGGGAGGGGGAAACGAACCAATGAAAGGAAACAAAGAGAAGCGGAAGCGAATGGAAAAACAATGAAACGATCCTGACGGCCGACTGGCGCTAAACAACCCATCACTCATGCGCCATGACTATATGCGCATATACCCTCCACCAGACGACCACTGTCTCCAACCGAGCCTCCCACTCTCTGGCCACAGGAGTCGACGAATGTGCTGAGGGTGAGTCCCGCGTGGAATTGCTCCCTAAGGGTTGTTGACGCAAGGGACAATTCCGGGTGGAAATCTAGGGGCGTCCCCTGACATCACCCCCCCTCTGTCAGGGAACGCCCCTAGAATTCCGCCTGGAACTGTTCCGTCCGGAACTACCCCTCACATCTACCACCCTCAGGGAGCGATTCCGCGCGGGATTCACCCTCAGCACATTCGTCAACTCCTGTGGCCGGAGAGTGGGAGGTTTGGTTGGAGACAGTGGTCGTCTGGTGGAGGGTATATGCACATATAGTCATAGCGCATGAGTGATGGGTTGTTTAGCGCCGGTCGGCCGTCGGGATCGTTTCATTGTTTTTCCATTCGCTTCCGCTTTCCTATTGTTTCCTGTTCATTGGTTCGTTCCCCCTCCCTTATTGTTTCCGGGTTCATCAGACCATTGTTTATTTTCCTTTCAGGGTTTACATTCCCGTTTCGGACGGTATATAGTGGGCTCACTCTGGCAGAGGCAATCCAAGTCTTTCTCTTTGGATTTCCCCTCTGCTAGATGAGATTCCCTTCACGTGTATGTATTTTGTTTACTTATATATCTTTGGATTTCCCCTCTGCTAGCTCTGCATGAGGTTCACTTGGCTTGGAGGGTTGCCCTTACAGTAGAAAGACTTCCAGTTAGGAACCAGACCCCAGACGCGTTGCCAACATTCCCTCCTTCGCCCTCACAGATGAGAGCCCCAACGCGAGTGAAACTACCACCCCGGAGTCCCCTTCCCAGCAGTCGTTTGGAATTCCATACGGAAATCTACCAGCCATGACCACTGAAGCCGAAAGGTTGAACACTTTGGAGTTGACAGTGGTGGAAGAACGTATGAAGACCGAGCGGATTGAGAATCAACTCCAACAACTCATCGAGCTATTGAATCCAGCACGGGCAGCTTCTGAACTGATCCCGTCTGGAAACGCCCCCTCTGTACAAGTTATGGATGAAGATACCCCATCAGAGATGTCCACAGGAAGAGGTTTTCAAGCTCGACCCTCTAACCCTTCGGATTTCAAGGGCGACCGAGAGAAGGGTCAATCCTTTCTCAACTCCTGCAGTCTTTACTTTTCGATTGCTGGACACGCCTTTCAAGACGAGCAGGCTCGTATTAGTTGGGCTTTAACTTTCTTCAAGACTGGCCAGGCTGCCAGTTTTGCCGACCGGATTCTCAGGACTCAATCCCGCACGGGCAAACCCTACTTCGCCAACTGGAGTGCCTTCGAGTTGGAGTTCAAGAAACGTTTCACGCCTCGGAACAGACAGGTCACTGCCATCACACAATTGGAGGGATCCTCGTGGAATCAAGGCTCAGATTCGGTGGACGAATATGCCGATCGGTTCCGGGAGTTGGTCTTCCATTCGGGATATGCCGACGAAGCCAACTTAGTGGTCAAGTTCAAGAAGGGTCTCAGCAAATCCTTGCGGATGACGGTCGCGACTATGGACCTGCCCCCGGCCTTTAATGACTTGGAAGCATGGATTGAGGCAGCTCAGAGACTAGCAGATGCGAGGGAGACTAGTAAGGTGTTCGAGGAGAATATCCGAACGGTAGAGAAACCGGCACTGAACGGACCCAAGGCCCTAACCACGATTCCAAGGACACTGCCCCCTGCCCCGCCTGCCAGGACGTTCAACTACCAGGCTCGACTCCCTATCCCCTTCGTCAGCACTCGGCCTGAGCCCACCAAAGTCCCGGACAGCCCCGTGCCAATGGATGTCGACTGGACCCGTGGCAAGGCCAGCATATCCAACATTGTATGCAGGCGTTGCGGCAAGACAGGGCATATAGCCAGGTTTTGCGACACCACTTTCGACGTTCGAAGCCTCACTGTCAATGAGAAGGAAGAGCTCTTGTATGGACTCATGGCCGACCTCGACATGTCTGAAAACCCTGGAGCAGAGCCGAGCGGAGAAGAAGAAGTTGTTTCCGAACGGGAGGATTTTGCGAAGCACGATGAGTGAACACTGTGCCCTCGTTGCCTGTACATAATCATTTCTCTATATTGGATAAAGTTTCTACTATTACCCAACATCCCCAGTCTGAGAAACCGTTATTACAAGTTGCAGTACAACCCCCAGTTTCCGCCCGGAATTCGACTCCCTTCTATCGACGTCCCGCATGGGAAAGACGGCTACCTACCAAGTATGTGTTGGCCGCGACCCCCAGCTCAAAGTCTCTGTCTCTCAAGGTCTCTGTTCAAACCACTGACACAGGTGAAGTATTTTCCACACCCGCGTTGGTTGACTGTGGAGCCACTGGTCAATTCATGGATGCCGATTTCGTTCGCCGTAACCAACTCACCACCCGCAAACTCGCCCGTGCGATTCCGGTACTTAATGTGGACGGAACTCGAAATGAGGGAGGCTCTGTTACAGAAATTGTGGACCTGATCTTGCCCTACAATGATCACACCGAGAGAGGATCCGCACGGGAGACGAGTGGAAGGCAGCCTTTCGGACAAACAGGGGTCTTTTTGAGCCGTTAGTGATGTTCTTTGGTCTTTGCAATAGCCCGGTGACCTTCCAGACGATGATGAATGACATCTTCCATGATCTGATCATGGAGGGGGTTGTATGTGTATATATCAACGATATTCTCATTTTCACCAAGACTATCGCCGAGCATAGACGTATCACCAAACTGGTACTTCAATGTTTGAAGGAACACAAGCTCTACCTCAAGCCTGAGAAGTGCGAATTCGAACGGACGTCAATCAAGTACCTGGGCCTCATCATCTCTGAAGACCGAGTGGAAATGGACCCTGTCAAAGTTGCAGCCATCACTGAGTGGCCAGAGCCGAGTGGAAAGAAAGGAGTTCAGTTGTTTGTAGGTTTCGTCAACTTCTACAGACGGTTCATCAAGGACTTCTCTCACCATGCGCGTCCCGTTTTCGACCTCACCAAGAAGGATGCCAAATGGAAGTGGACCCGCGCGGAGCAAGAGGCCTTTGACAAACTCATACAGCTTGTAATGACCGCACCGGTTCTCATGCTCCCTAGCGATACAGCACCTTATCGTTTGGAAGCTGACTCTTCTGATTTTGCGACTGGGGCTGCCCTCTCTCAACTTTCGGAAGTGGACGGAAAATGGCACCCAGTCGCGTTCATGTCCAGGAGCCTCTACCCAGTGGAGCATAACTACAAGATTTACGACAAGGAGATGCTGGCAATCATTCGGGCACTAGACGAGTGGCGACATTTCCTTGAAGGAGCCCAGCACAAGTGGGAGGTCTGGACCGACCACAAGAACCTGCAGTACTTCATGACGTCGAAAAGTCTCAACAGACGTCAAGCACGATGGTCCCTCTTCCTCTCTCGTTTTGACTTCACGCTTCATCACAAACCCGGACGGACTATGGGGAAGACAGACACACTTTCCCGTCGGGAAGGCCATGGCTCAGGCAATACAGACAACAGGGACATCACACTACTCCGGCCAGAAATGTTCAGTATCAGGGTGTTGGAATGGATTACTGCGGAAGGAGAAGAGCGAGAGGTCCTGAGGGATATTAGGTGAGGAATGAAGGATGTGGAATTGGAGGAGGCGATGACAAAGGCAGCTGAAGAGTTGAAGAAGACCAATGTCAAGTCCGTGCGGACAGCGGAATGGACGGAATCGGACGGATTATTGTTGTTCAGAGGCAAGGTATATGTTCCGCCCGATCCCAAACTACGTCGAAGAATCATTTTCCAACACCACGATTCTAGAATTGGAGGGCATGCAGGACGGTGGAAAACTCTGGAGCTGGTTACGCGCAGCTACTGGTGGCCTCAAATGTCAAGGTACATCGGTCAGTACGTCAAGACTTGCAACCTCTGTCTTCGTACGAAGATCCAAAGACAGGCCCCGACCGGAGAACTCGAACCCCTACCTGTCCCAGAGGCCAGGTGGGATACGGTCAGCGTAGACTTTATTGTGGAACTTCCGGACGTGCACGGTGCAGACACCATTATGAATGTGGTAGACTCTGTGAGTAAACGAGCTCATTTCATTCCTACGAACACCACTATCACTGCACTCGGAGCCACGTAGCTTTATCTCAACAATGTCTGGAAGCTACACGGCCTCCCCAAGCAAGTCGTCTCCGACCGTGGTCCCCAGTTCATCACATCGGATGCTAGGCATCAAGCTCGTGGCCACAACAGCTTACCACCCTCACGCCAATGGTCAGACCGAGCGGGTAAATCAAGAGTTGGAACAATACCTACGGCTCTTCGTTAACCAGCAGCAGGACGACTGGGATGAACTCTTACCCATGGCCGAATTCCAGTACAACAACCACGTTCACTCGTCGACCCAGCACACACCTTTCATGCTGGATTCCGGACGAAACCCGCGCATGGGCTTCGAGCCTCAACAGCCAGCGTCAAGGCTAGAGACAGTGAACGAGTTCAAGGATCGTATGCAGGAATTTCTGGAGGAGGTGAAAGCGGCCCTCACCAAGGCCAAGGACAAAATGGCACAGTAATACAATTGTCGAAGGACTCCCCCTCCGGAATATCAAATCGGTGACAAGGTCTATCTGAACGCCAGCAACATCAAGACTACCAGGCCATCGCAGAAGCTCAGTCATCATTATCTGGGGCCGTTCAAGATCATAGGCAAACCCGGTCGACATACGTACAAACTCGAACTTCCGCTCGGAATGAGGCACATACACCCGGTCTTCAACGTCGTCAAGCTCTTGCATGCGCCCCCAGACCTAATCCCCGGACGAAAGTCGGATCCACCTCCCCCACCGGAACTGGTCAATGGAGAAGAGCCTTATGAGGTTAAACAGGTGCTGGATAGCAGGTTATTCCGTAACCGTTTGGAGTATTTGGTCAAGTGGAAGGGTTATGGGTATGAGGAGAACTCATGGGTAGCTGAATGGGATATGGCTGCGTGGGACTTGATCACACAGTTCCATCTCACTCATCCTAACGCCCCTTGTCGCATTCGCACTACGGCTTTCAACTCCCTTGATTTTCGACATCTTCGACATGTTCACGTGTCGAGGACGCCGCATTCTAGAGGGGGGGGTGATGTCAGGGAACGCCCCTAGAATTCCGCCCGGAACCGTTCCATCCGGAACTACCCCTCGCGTCTACCATCCTCAGGGAACTACCCCTCGCGTCTACCATCCTCAGGGAGCGATTCCGCGCGGGATTCACCCTCAGCACATTCGTCGACTCCTGTGGCCAGAGAGTGGGAGGTTTGGTTGGAGACAGTGGTCGTCTGGTGGAGGGTATATGCGCATATAGTCATAGTGCATGAGTGATGGGTTGTTTAGCACCGGTCGGCCGTCGGGATCGTTTCATTGTTTTTCCATTCGCTTCCTCTTTCCTATTGTTTCCTGTTCATTGGTTCGTTCCCCCTCCCTTATTGTTTCCGGGTTCATCAGACCATTGTTTATTTTCCTTTCAGGGTTTACGTTCCTGTTCTGGACGGTATATAGTGGGCTCACTCTGGCAGAGGCAATCCAAGTCTTTCTCTTTGGATTTCCCTTCTGCTAGGTGAGATTCCCTTCGCGTGTATGTATTTTGTTTACTTATATATCTTTGGATTTCCCCTCTGCTAGCTCTGCGTGACGTCCACTCGGCTTGGAGGGTTGCCCTTACACCCTCTAGAATGTGGCATCCTCGACGCATGAATATGTCGAAGATGTCAAAAATTGAGAGTGTTGAAAGCCGTATTGCGAATGCGACGAGGGGTGTTAGGGTGAGTGAGATGGAACTGTGTGATCAAGTACCGCATGGCCATGTCCCGTTCGACAACCCATGAGTTCTCCTCATACCCATAACCCCTCCATTTGACCAAGTACTCCAAACGGTTGCGGAATAACCTACTGTCCAGCACCTGTTCGACCTCATAATGTTCTTCACCATCGACCAATTCCGGTGGGGGAGGTGGGTCCGACATTCGTCCGGGAATTGGGTCTGGGGGCGCATGCAAGAGCTTGACGACGTTGAAGACTGGGTGCATGTGCCTCATTCCAGGCGGAAGTTCAAGCTTGTACGTATGGCGACTGGGCTTGCCTATGATCTTGAACGGACCCAGGTAACGATGACTGAGTTTCTGAGATGGCCTGGTGGTCTTGATGTCACTGGCATTCAGATAGACCTTGTCACTGATTTGATACTCCGGAGGGGGAGTCCTCCGACGGTTATAGTACTGCACCATGTCGTCCTTGGCCTTGGTAAGGGCCGCCTTCGCTTCCTCCAACGATTCCTGCATCCGATCCTTGAACTCATTGACTGTCTCCAGTCTCGAAGCTGGTTGTTGAGGTTCGAAGCCCATGCGTGGGTTCCGTCCAGAATCCAACATGAAAGGTGTGTGCTGGGTCGACGAGTGAACATGGTTGTTGTACTGGAACTCGGCCATGGGTAAGAGTTTGTCCCAATCGTCCTGCTGCTGGTTTACAAATAGCTGCAGGTATTGTTCCAACTCTTGGTTTACCCACTCGGTCTGACCATTGGCCTGAGGGTGGTAGGCTGTTGTGGCCACGAGCTTGATGCCTAGCATCCAGTAAAGCTCTCTGGTGAACTCGGCGACGAACTGGGAGCCACGGTCGGAGACAACGTGCTTGGGGCGGCCGTGTAGCTTCCAGACATTGTTGAGATAAAGCCGCGCGGCTCCGAGTGCAGTGATAGTGGTGTTCGTAGGAATGAAATGAGCTCGTTTACTCACAGAATCTACCACATTCATAATGGCGTCTGCACCGTGGGCATCCAGAAGTTCCACAACGAAGTCTATGCTGACCGTATCCAACCTGGCCTCTGGGACAGGTAGGGGCTCGAGTTCTCCGGTCAGGGCCTGCCTTTGGATCTTCGTATGAAGGCAGAGGTCGCAAGTTTTGACGTACTGGCTGATGTATCTTGACATTTGAGGCCACCAGTAGCTGCGCGTAACCAGTTCAAGCGTTTTCCACCGTCCTGCATGCCCTCCAATCCTAGAGTCGTGGTGTTGGAAAACAATTTTTCGACGCAGCTCAGGATCAAGCAGAACATATATCTTGCCTCTGAACAACAATGACCCATCCACTTCCGTCCATTCAGCTGCCCACACGGAGTTGACGTTGGTCTTCTTCAACTCCTCAGCTGCCTTTGCCACCGCCTCTTCCAATTCCACATGGTTCATCCCTCGCCTAATATCCCTCAGAACCTCTCGCTCTTCTCCTTCCACAGTGATCCCTTCCAACGCCCTGATACTGAACATTTTCGGCCGGAGTAGTGTGATGTCCCTGTTGTCTGTATTGCCTGAGCCATGGTCTTCCCGGCAGGAAAGTGCATCTGTCTTCCCCATCGTCCGTCCAGGTTTGTGATGAAGCGTGAAGTCAAAACGAGAGAGGAAGAGGAACCATCGTGCTTGACATCTGTTGAGACTTTTCGATGTCATGAAGTACTGCAGGTTCTTGTGGTCGGCCCAGACCTCCCACTTGTGCTGGGTCCCTTCAAGGAAATGTCGCCACTCATCTAGTGCTCGAATGATTGCTAACATCTCCTTGTCGTGAATCTCATAGTTGCGCTCCACTGGGTTGAGGCTCTTGGACATGAACACAACTGGGTGCCATTTTTCGTCTGCTTCCGAAAGTTGAGAAAGGGCAGCCCCAGTCGCAAAATCAGAAGAGTCAGCTTCCAAACGATAAGGTGCTGTATCGCTAGGGAGCATGAGAACTGGTGCGGTTGTCACCATTTGCTTGAGCTTGTCGAAGGCCTCTTGCTCCGTGCGGGTCCACTTCCATTTGGGATCCTTCTTGGTGAGGTCAAAAAGGGGACGCGCATGGTGAGAGAAGTCCTTGGTGAACCGTCTGTAGAAGTTGACAAAACCTACAAACGACTGAACTCCTTTCTTTCCGCTCAGCTCTGGCCACTCAGTGATAGCTGCGACTTTGACAGGGTCCATTTCCACTCGGTCTTCAGAGATGATGAGGCCCAGGTACTCGATTGATGTCCATTCGAATTCGCACTTCTCAGGCTTGAGGTAGAGCTTGTGTTCCTTCAAGTGTTGAAGTACCAGCTTGATGATACGTCTATGCTCAGCGATAGTCTTGGTGAAAATGAGAATATCGTCGATATACATGCATACAACCCCCTCCATGATCAGATCATGGAAGATGTCGTTCATCATCGTCTGGAAAGTCACCGGGCTATTGCAGAGACCAAAGAACATCACCAACAGCTCGAAGAGACCCCTATTTGTCCAAAAGGCTGCCTTCCACTCATTTCCCTTCCGGATCTGCACATTGTTGTATCCCCACCGAATGTCCAGTTTGGTAAAGTACTTTGTGCCGCGTAATTGATTGACCAGTTCGGAAATCAATGGAATAGGATAGCGATTCTTGATAGTTATCTTGTTCAACGCTCGATAGTCTTGTACCAGTCGCAAGGTCCCGTCCTTCTTCTTGATGAAGAATACCGGGGAGGCCATTTGGGACTTGGAGGGGCGGATCCATTCGGAATCCAAGTTCTCTTGTAGGAAAGCGTCCAACTCGGCCTGTTCCACGGGGGACAGCGGGTAAACCTTGATGTTCATGGGTTTCGTGTCCGGGATTAACTCTATAGCATGGTCCCATATTTTTTGTGCGGAAGCAAATCAAAAGACTTCTTGGAGAAGACGTCCTCGAATTCGCGCAAATACTCTGGTATATGCGTCTCTGCCTTGACGTTTTTGCTATGGGCTTCGGCCAGTTGAGAGGAAACGGTTTGGGTGGTGCAGATGAACTCTTCCTCTGTCGGGAGATTGATGTAGAAAAGCCGATCGCCTTCTTCAAATCTATCCTCCGGCGCAACAGGGTTCGCCTCATCATCTGTGGCTGATGGTGAGTCGTCCTTGACATCGGATTCGTCGTCGTCATCGTCGGCTTCTTCTACAAAGGCAGGGTGCGGACCCGAGCGGCATTTCAGAAGGTGGCATACTTCAACCTTCTTCTTGTGTCTTCGGGCGGAAGCTTCCTTGCGAATTTCTGTTCGGCATGTGAGGCACCTATCGGGACAGTGGCTCATCTTTACTTCCTTGGTTTGCCAGTCGATCTCAGGGTTGTGCTCCTCGAGCCAGGTGAATCCCAAAATCATGTCCTGTTTCCCCAGGTTGGTGACTGCGAAAGAAGTCCGCTCGGTGTGAGCATTGTAGTGTAAGATAAGGTCTACGACTCCTGTAACAGAGCCTCCCTCATTTCGAGTGCCATCCACATTGAGCACCGGAATCGCGTGGGCAAGCTTGCACGTGGTGAGTCGATTACGGTGGACGAAATCAGCATCCATGAATTGACCAGTGGCTCCACAGTCGACTAACGCAGGTGTGGTGAATACTTCACCTGTGTCCGTGGTTTGAACAGAGACCTTGAGAGACAGAGACTTTGAACTGGGGGTCGCGGCTAACACATAGTTGGTGGGTAGTCGTCTTTCCCATGCGGGACGTTGATAGAAGGGAGTCTTATTCCAGGCGGAAACTGGAGGGTGTACTGCGACTTGTAATAACGGTTTCTCAGACTGGGGATGTTGGGTAATAGTAGAAACTTTATCCAATATAGAGAAACGATTATGTACAGGCAACGAGGGCACAGTGTTCACTCGTTGCGCTTCGCAAAATCCTCCTGCTTGGAAACGACTTCTTCTTCACCGCTCACCTCTGCTCCAGGGTTTTCGGACATGTCGAGGTCGGCCATGAGTCCATACAAGAGCTCCTCCTTCTCCTCGACGGTGAGGCTCCGAACATCGAAGTTGGTGTCGCAAAACCTAGCTATATGCCCTGTCTTGCCGCAATGCCTGCATACAATGTTGGATATGCTGGCCTTGCTGCGGGTTCGGTCGACATCCATTGGCACAGGGCCGTCCAGAATCTTGGTGGGTTCAGGGCGAGTGTTGGCGACAGGGATGGGGAGTCGAGCCTGGTAGTTGAACGTCCTGGCAGGCGGAGCGAGGGGCAGTGTCCTTGGAACTGTGGTGAGGGCCTTGGGTCCGTGCGGTGCCGGTTTCTCTACCGCTTGGATATTCTCCTCGAACACCTTGCTAGTCTCCCTCACATCTGCTACTCTCTGAGCTGCCTCAATCCATGCTTCCAAGTCGTCAAAGGCCGGGGGCGAGTCCGTCATCAATACGGTCGTTCACAAGGATTTGTTGAGACCCTTCTTGAACTTGACTACTAAGTTGGCTTCATCGACATATCCCGAATGGAAAAACAACTCCCGGAACTGATCAGCATACTCGTCCACTGAATCTGAACCTTGATACCACGAGGATCCCTCCAATTGTGTGATGGCAGTGACCTGTCTGTTCCGAGGCATGAAACGTTTCTTGAACTCCAACTCGAAGGCACTCCAGTTGGTGAAATAGGGCTTGCCCGTGCGGGATTGAGTCCTGAGAATCCGGTCAGTGAAACTGGCAGCCTGGCCAGTCTTGAAGAAAGTTAAAGCCCAACTAATACGAGCCTGCTCGTCTTGAAAGGCACGTCCAGCAATCGAAAAATAAAGACTGCAGGAGTTGAGAAAGAATTGGCCCTTCTCGGGGTTGCCATCAAAATTCGATGGGTTAGAGGGTCGAACTTGAAAACCTCTGCCCACAAACATCTCCGACGGGGTATCTTCATCCATAACTTGTACAGAGGGGGCGTTTCCAGGCAGGGCCGGTTCAGTAGCTGCCCGTGCTGGATTCAATAGCTCAATAAGTTATTGTAGTTGACTCTCAATTCACTCGGTCTTCATACATTCTTCCGCCAGCATCAGCTCTAAAGCATTGAAGTGGTCGGCTTCAGTGGTCATGGCTGGTAGATTTCCGTACGGAATTCCAAGTGGCTGCTGGGAAGGGAACTCCGGGGCGGTTGCTTCACTCACGTCGGGGCTCTCGTCTGTGAGGGCGAAGGAGGGAATGTTGGTGACATGTCCGGGGTCCGGTTCCTAACTGGAAGTCTTTCTACTGTAAGGGCAACCCTCGAAGCCGAGCGGACGTCACGCAGAGCTAGCAGAGGGGAAATCCAAAGATATATAAGTAAGCGAAATATATACACATGAAGGGAATCTCACCTAGCAGAGGGGAAATCCAAAGAGAAAGACTTGGATTGCCTCTGCCAGAATGAGCCCACTATATACCGTCCGGAAACGGGAAATGTAAACCCCGAAAGGAAAATAAACAATGGCCTGATGAACCCGGAAACAATAAGGGAGGGGGAAATGAACCAATGAAAGGAAACAAAGAGAAGCGGAAGCGAATGGAAAAACAATGAAATGATCCCGACGGCCGACCGGCGCTAAACAACCCCTCACTCATGTGCCATGACTATATGTGCATATACCCTCCACCAGACGACCACTGTCTCCAACCGAGCCTCCCACTCTCTGGCCACAGGAGTCGACGAATGTGCTGAGGGTGAGTCCCGCATGGAATTGCTCCCTGAGGGTTGTTGACGTGAGGGATAATTCCGGGCGGAAATCTAGGGGCGTCCCCTGACAGCTGCAGCCCAGACTGCTCGAGAAAATGGTGCTTCTGTGGGTGATACAAAGGCATTAGGTGGTTGGAATGATCAAGGATCATTCAAAGCAGCTATGACAAGATGCTCCCAATGGAAGCACTACTGGGAGTTGCCTACTTTGATGCACGAAAATCAGAGTCTCATTTTCTGGCAAGAGATGCTTTAGGTATGATAATCTTGTTTAAAGTCAACACAAAGCTAAGTTTATGATAATTTTAGAGCCTCCTGAAAATGTCTGGTCTGCCTTATTTCCCTGGGTGGAAGAAGAGCAGGCAAAGCTTACTGAGTGAACACAGAAAACCCCTGAAGCAAAAGATATTGCCCTTCAACAATTCCTCAACCTTTTCAATTTCCTTCATCGTGTTCTTGTTCAAGATTTGGCAGTTTTATTTGAAGTGGTCCCTTCCTGTGAAATCTTCCATCACTTCCCCTTCAATACACCATCATTTTGACAGTTTGCAGAGACTGCTTCTGCTCAGCTGGAAGAAGCTGCTGAACAAGCTCGGTTTGCTCTAGAAAATTTACCTGAGCAATTGGCAAGCACACTGAAGGGGTATATTGCTGAGAATGCTATAATTCGCAAACAAGAGAACCAGCAATTATGAGTGCAAATCACCAGCTTGCAAGAGGAAGTATCTTGTCTAGGTGGTAGCATTGAGATGGCACAAATTGGACCTCCCAAAAAGAAACAGTGCCATACTAAAGGTTCACTTCAATTTTATTAACTATGTATTGCATGCCTTTATCTGAATTTACTGTAGATTATTCTATGCCACCTCCACCACCTCCCCAGTTTTTACAGTCTGTCTCAGACCAGTCAAAGAATGCAGGACTAGAGATGGAATTGCATGAACCTCCAACAGCTGCCATTCCATTTTTGACTCAACCTATATCTCCTCCATCATCATCCTCTGTTATAATCAATATAACAAATTCACCTGGCACAACAATCTCAGCAGATGTTTTAAATCGGCCTTCAAGCTACAGGGAAAATACAAGCAATTTTAATTCCCTGAATATCTTAGAGGAAAATCAGCTGTCAACTCCACTGCTAACAAGAGTCACTTCAAGTCCTCCACACTCAATGCAAGTAATGCCTGTGTCAAACTTAGTGACCTCCCTGCCATCTCAACCTACTTAGAGTTCTTTCCCTTTAGGATCTAATGAGGAAAAAATCTACTTCACAGCATGGTATGATTTATTCAATCGATATGATCCAGGGAGGGTAAGTAAGCATTCCCGGCATTATCTCACTCAAGGTGGTACATTTGCATGGACACCAACATATACACTGCAACCTGTACAGAGTTTACAGGACATATGGGTTGAGTGGTCCAAGGGTATCAACAGTTATTTACCGCTTCGTACTCTCATGCAAGTATTTAACAAGCCAGCCTGGCATAGGAGTAATAAGGATGCAATGACAGAAGCTGTGAGAAGGGCACACCTGGGCAAACTCATTGAATGCCTTATTCAAAAACCCCACTGGAATCCGGATTGTGCGCTAGGATTTCTTTCAAATACATATGGGAAGATGACACCAAAGAATTATTGTCGCTACTTGGCAAAGGATAAAGGAAAAAATGTTGAAGAGGTTCTGGAAGCTTCGATGAAATATTGTCGTTGAAAGCAAACTTGGAGGGTCACTGCTGGTGTACTGTGTTACTTAATAGATAGAATTCTTAGAATGTTCAATTTTCATTTAGATGCCTGTATATAGAAATTTATTTATTTATTAAACAATACTTGACAGATGGTCTTCTCACTATTGTGTATACCATGCATGTTGAATATTCATGCAATTTGTTTATTTAATTATTAATTATTATTCGGACCAGCACCATATGAATACATAATTGTAAAGCACTAGTATATTCACTATCTACTAGCAATATACTGCAGCGGTACCACTCGACATGATATCTATATCCTCAGCTAAGCTAACTGGTTCCCAAAGCCCAATAACGACCACCTGGGAGAAGATCGAGACTGTGGTAATTGAGTGAGAAGCTCACATGGAACTAGAGGGGCTGATAAATTCTGTTGCGTAAGATACACATGTAAACATGTACTATGGAGTTGAAAGAAGTAAAAAGACTCCCATGTCTAGATCCGGCTCTAATCTATGTAAGTAGATACACAGTAGATAACTATAGGAATTATCAGAAATTAAAAATCACAAAACGACTCACCGTTGGATGTTCATATACTTAGCATGAGCAGCTTGAGTCGTTCCGGTAACTTTGAAATTGCCTGCCTATTAGATTCGAATGGAAACAAGTATTATATCAGTAGTCAGGTTCAAGACGATGTTTTAGTTGTAAATGTACCTGCTGCAAACTTCGGAGACACCAACGTATTCGATTCTCAAATAACCGTAGTTTTAAGAGGTCCAGTCGTAGGTCATTTACTGATCTAAAATATCATTGATATAAGAGGATGCAGGTAGTGCAGCAGAGGGTGAACTCAGCTAAGGGAAGGATGATGTTGCATACACATATGTGGCAGATCGCAGTTGAACTTGATGTCTATCGTATGTTTAGTAAAGATTAAACTGTCGAATAGGACTATATACTCACCCAGGTGAGATTTTAAGACTCTAGACTTGAGTAAACGAAAGGTTTGACAGTGTGGGGATGGCGGTGAGGGATCACAATGGTACGATGCTAAGTTATGAGTTGCTCACCTGACACTCATTACTGTTCAAACGACGGAGTTGGAGTAGTGAGATGATAGTGAGCCCTGGCAGCCTATTATTTCCATAGATGCTGGCTAGATGCCATAGCTCGAATGGCTGCTATGAAAAAATCAAGCGCCCTTACCAGGTTTCTTGATGTAGGTGCCAGGTGCACTGACAATAATTCCTATTAATATTCAAAGTGAATATTCAACTTAGAGATCCTTATTTCAGTCACTGTATATGTATCCTTACCGGAGTACCCAACATTCTGAACACCAACAGCTCCTGTAACACCAGTAGGAACAGTAACTTGCAAAGAATTCAGCAATGTGGTTAAAACTGATATAGTACTAGGAATAACAATGATAGCATCCATAGATTTATTTTATTTTATTTTATTTTTAATCCATTACTTTCTATTAGGGCTACACCCCATGTAAGACGTTACATGACTAGGTATGCCTGCGATTCTACTTTCCTCCCCTATTGCTCTACCCATCATCCACCCGTGGTGGGTGTTGCGCGTCTCCTGGAGAACGGCAGCTACATTATGAATAAGACAGAATAAAGTTGGGAGGGGTAATTCCCCAACGGCCTACTGCCTCCGACCCTTTTCAGGTTCTCCTCCTTTTGTCAGCCGAAAATATCTTCATCCGACCCGTTTGGTCTACATACTTGAGCAGTTCCGGAATGCAGTCCTTGTGCGACAGCAGGTTTGAGATGTTATAGAACAGCGGTGGTACTTCTTTTCACAGTGAGGATCTCTGGACACGATAGGCTTCGCACGACATAATGAAGTGGAATACAGTTTCTCTCTTGGTTCCGCAGTGCGCGCAGAATGGGGAGTCTTTGGCTCCTATTCGATGGAGGTGATGATTGAGCGGGGCGTGGCCAGTCCGTAACTGTGTGAGCAAGCTGGTCTGGCGGCGGTTAAGGTTTCGGACTACTTTTCGGTACGGTGTTGCGGGTGCGTTCGGGTCTATGCCTTGTATTCGTTCCAGCCGGCCAGCGTTCATTAACAGTCGCTTGTGTTGTTCTGGCAGTGTGAATTTGTATGCAGCTTTCATTGCTGATGTGCTTATGAGTAGCGGGCCTCTTAATGCGTGTGGTAGGTTTGTCGTCGGGCTCCCGTCAACCTTAGCCGCCGCCTTGGCCTCCGCGTCCGCTTTCTCATTGCCGTCAATGCCCACATGCCCAGGAACCCATACTAGCGTGAGATTGATACCAGCGTGCGTTTTCAGTACCTCCGCATATAAGTCCTCGATTGCTCGGCGTAAGTGTTGAGCTGGTCCCACGTCGTCGTCCTTTCTAGTCGCTTGGATCGCTGCTTGGTTATCCAGGTATATGGCCGCCGTGGATGTCCTCCTCTCTCTCCTTAAGATTTCCAGTCCTAGTGCCAACCCCACCATCCATAGATTAACAAAAATCAAGCAATGCAGCTAAAGGAATTTACGGAGAGCAGCACTGGATAGTCTGGTCCATGGAAGAGAACAGCTATTATCGTACAACACGAAGCAAAGTTATTTGGAGCTATTTAAAATTAGAAACCGAATCACAGGCAAATTTAGCCGTTTATTGAGACAGTAATTGAGAACCATAGAGGAATGTTTGGAATTGCGATGGAGCCTTTCTACGTACATTCGGAGCCTTTTTTGGCTGTAAAGAGAGGTCGACAACACCATTTAGCGCCGTGTACGATGGCGCGCTTTGACGTATATTGGAGTCCCGACAGCTCGGCGCGGTCAACTCCGACGGTCAAAGGGGTCGACGGGCGACTCAACTTGCCCAGGATACATACATATGATATGGGTAATGCGGAAGCCAAAGGGCGTACACCGAGTGCAGGTATGATTGATGGGGTAAGAGCAAATGAGACAGGGATGGCGAGATGAATTATAGTAGCAAAGCAAGAGCCAATGCGTGTATATCAACTCTTCTGAATGAAAAACCACCATGAGACTCAAGAACATGATGAGAAGGCATTAGCATACCTAAGAAACTATCTGCCCGCCATCCATGACTCAATGACCCAAACATCTATATTCAAATCCTAATCCTGTTCTGCTGCAGCCCTTCATTTGAGTGATAGGTGCTACATCTGGGTGTTAAATACATAGAGCAGTGTGAGTAGTCACCCACAACCAACTTGAAACTTAGACTCACAGTAAGCTACTAAGACCGGCCGTTATTGCAGTATTCAGGAGTTAGGAAGCCCGTTGAGTGTTGAAACAATAGAGTGGATCAGGAGTCAATTAGTCAGGAAGTGGGGGGTAAGAATTGAAAAATGAAAGAGTAGGAACTAGATGGGACTGATGAACACGTACTGGACCATTGTGCACGTGACTTTTATGTAACACGTTGTTAAGTTATCAGTTAGGCGGGAGCATTCCGGAAAAGGAACAAACCTCTGCCAGCCTCAATTCCTATCGGTGGTGATTTTTATTTTTATATAGATTACAAAGTGGATGGTAGATAAAGGATTCATGGTTCATTATTACAATACTACTTGAGTGAAAAGTAAATAATCTACCTGAATACCCAAAGAAGACGTGAAAAAGCCGTGTTGGCAGCGTGACCTCGAAGCGATCAAGGGAGCACAATTCACTTATGGAAATTAGACGATAAAATTTCAAATTACAAGTTGAGCATTATTATCAAAAAAAAAAAAACACTGGATTCTCTTGTGTACTATTAACAAGAAATGTTAAAAATAATCATTCCTGGTATCCACACATATCCTTCAAAATATTGCAGAAACTTTTCTTTATCAAATTTGAGCACTTTATCTTTGCCGTATAATCTCATAAAAGCATTTACTATTTAATGTAATTTGTGTAATGTGGAGAAATTGATTATGGGTGATGAACCGAGGAAAAACTTGTTTCACATGTCGATTCTAAGGTCAATGTCCTTCGAAACGACACAGAAAGTTCGGTTCCAGGACTATGAATTTATGTTTGAGAACATATGTCCCAAGGTGAATATACATGGCCTGTTGCCGTCCAATACGTCATCACATCCCAGTTGTGCACCTGTGATATTGAAACGAAGCTACGGAGCGCCCTTGGGTGATAATGGTACATGAGCAGTCCATGCAACCAGCAGCAAATTAAACATGATTACAACTGATGGCACATAAAATTATTAGACAGCGGACTAGTAGGAGGATACTACGATGGTTGTTATTTCGTAGCTACAAGGTGCTGGCCTGTTATATGGACGCGGAGTGGTGGTTGCGGTCGTCGAGCTGACCGGCAATTCCTCAACAAATACAACCCTTGAATCCCGAAAATAACGATCTCTTAATCCTGCAATCCGACTCTCCGAATTTCTGAATCATGCGAATCGGACTGAATCCGAAAATAAATCATCCTTGCATTTCCTTCCACGAGACCGCTCCGCACATATAATTCACTTCACATAAGATATCGGAACGGCGGATCATGCACACCTAAGCGCCCGCTTACTAAGCGCTAGGGTTAGGGTTAAGGCGGCGAAATTTTCCGAATTACCCTAACCCCAAGTCAATTCTGGGGTTGAAGCCTGTAAATACCGAAGCAAATATTATTTTAAGAGATCAATTAAATACAAGTGGCTTTGTCTAACTCTTCCATAATGGTGTTTGGAAGAACCCTGTGTCCCCTATATTTTTTATTTGCCCAAACAGCCTGAGCTCCAGTCATGCCA
>KN837082.1:167059-198924 GCA_000827215.1 Sphaerobolus stellatus SS14
GTGCTGACCGTGCTTTGCTCTTCAGAGACTCCAGGAATTTTGTCAAGTTCTGTTGCATTTTTGTTGCAAAGCTTTGGCATTGATCTTCACCCATGATCTCCACATCACTCAGGTCAGATTCTGAGCCCAGGGAGGACAAGGTGTGTTGGGATGAATTGCGAGAAGAGGGAGACAATGAGAGGTTCCCAGCTGGGATTGAACTCTCAACTTCTGTTTCTTCAACATGTTGCAAGGAATCCAGCTCTGCCATCAATGTATCATCCCCAGATTCACTAATTTGACGATGTGAAGCCTGCAATACAGCCTTAAAGATGGCCTGTGAGCAATATGGGACCACATACCTTCCGGGCATAATCCCCAAGATTATTTAGCCTTGCCTGCACCCCCTTTTTATGTCTACCCATCAAGCTTGAAAGTATTGGAGCTTTGGAAAGTGTTTAGAAAGAAGAAAGCTTCAAAATCTGTTCGTTGTGGACTGATCTTGATGATCTTGATTGCCCCAGCGCCCTTCGGAGTTTGCCGAGCGCCCGTGTAAGCGCGCGCTAAGCACTTATGTAAGCGGCAAAAATCTTCGAAGGTCAAAAAGAATAAATGCTCCAAATGGCTCAAAAAGGAGTTTTCAACCTTTTCTTAAAAAATATTTTTTTTTTGTAAATAAAAATTTTATTAAGACAAATTTTTAAAAAGTAAAACAGTAGAAAGTTGCCTAAGCATATTCTTTAATATTCTACGGTTTTACTTTTTTTATTTTAAACCTCTTGTCAGTGCAATAATGGCTGCACGCGGTGGACCTCTGACCGGCGCTTAGGTGTGCATGATCCGCCGTTCCGATATCTTAAGTCAATATACTTGACTTAATTTACACATAAGCGGTGTAAATCTTGTAAATCTCGGAAACTACCCGGTTGATGGTCCCTGACCGGCTTCAACGGCGAGGATTTCTGGGACAACTTTTGATGGCACGTTCGGACCGCAAATATAGGTGATAGAGACAGAGCTGGAAGGAATGCTTTGTAAATATTGTTGAATTTAGTACTCAGAGTAATAATAATGACAAAGATGCACTCCAAACACAAGGGGTCAACAGTTACGGATGCATTTGCCAGTTGACTCTATTTTTGAACGCAGTTAATAGATATAATTAGGTCTTGAATAAGCCATATTGATCAGATCTGTAGTGTGAATCTGACCGTACTAATAGGGCAGCTCATAGATGACCTCCCTCCAGGGCTGTTAGGGGGAAGGTCGAGGCATCCGAGTAATATCACAATTGTAGAGACCTTTTAAGATTTAAGAATTTGGTGTCTTGAGTTTCGCACAGTAAAAATGCTATGCAAACAATGGCCGCCAAGGGGACAGTGTATGCATGTATGTATGCTTGATGCTTATTCAGACTTATTGGGTATTTACGAGCTGAGCCTTGCTTGCAGCTGAGCATCATTGAGCAGATATAACACATTTATTAATATCAATAGATACACAAACTGTAGCCACAGTACTTAAGTAGCTGGAAGATAAATCCCAGAACCGAAGCTTCTCTTTGAAAGCTAGCATTCTTGAAGCCTAAGATATTTAGTAGTGTGAAAGTAGGGAACTCTGTGCACATATATATATTGGCTATGTCATACAAGCCTTTTATTCTTTGGTCATGTGGGGCCAACACACATATAAGTCACAAACAGTGTGGTAACATCAGGGTAAACATGGATAACATATGCATTCATGCTTCCCATAAATACCGAAGTGCACGGAAATTTACCACAAAATTTTCAGGCATCCCACAGACTTAGATCATTAATTCTATAGTGTTGAAATAATATATTTCGCAATGGTACGTCTAGATTTACGTGGTAAGTATGTGGTAAGCGCGGGGTAAGTGGGTGGTAAGTGCGCGCTCTCCTAGAATTAAGACCGTTGATACAAATTGATAAATCCTATATTATGCCTTAGAACCCACTAATTAAATTCTAGATGTTTCAGAAGCATATGTAATATTCTATGGTAATTTATTTGTTGAGTGAGGAAAAAGTATGTGACGGCTGTGACAGTGTCGCACACCCTGCGCCAGGATTAAACGCCGCCTTCACCGGCGGTCACTTGCTGCGTGAAAGTGAAGCCCACACGCACATCGCAGTTTGTCAGTGATGTAGGTACGTTGTACAGTGCTCTCTTATGGACACAACATAACAGTGGCCATCTTTCGCAGTTTGCGCCTCTTTGTTTAAGATTGCTAACTGCACTAGATCGCTTTGCAACTTTCGCAATATGGTTCACAGTGTCTTTGTTATGGTACAAATGAAACGCAATGGTACGAAATTCCTGTTTCTACTTTCACCATGACTTCTTACGAGACACTACAATTCAGAAATCATACTCAACCAGCACCTATTCGGAATACTCTAGTCAACATTGAACATATCGCGGATCAAATTCTAGGGTACTTGTCGTTGTACTCCTTGAACCGCTTGTCGCGTACATGCCGTGAATTGTTCTTTGTTATAGATCACTTCCTATCGAAGGAACGCACCGTCAACGACATATACAGCAAGTTCTTTCGTGATCCTCTTGCTTTTCGCATGCTTCAAGCGAGAACACAATGCTTAGTCTCTGGATCACAACCATTGCAATATATATCAAGATTATATTGGCTCGAAAGCGATCTGGACCTTTATACCGATGATTGACATATACAGGATATTCTGAATTTCCTTTACCTTGATGGCTATACGCAATTCGACTGCAGTTGAGGCCATCGCAACGCGGAGGGTCACTATGTCTCTCATGAAAACCCTGCTTTGAAAGTTAGTTACTACATGGAGAAAGAGTATTCTACACAAGTCTTCCTTATTGTCGGGGAAGAAATACGAACTGAAGCCACTCGGCATACTGTCAAACTTCAAGTTATGCTTTCACGCTGGCATCCTGTGGCTGTCATTCTTGGGTTTCATTCTAGTACGTTCCTTTTATTTTAAGAGATAATCCTGTGATCGACCTGTCTACTTTCAGTGGGTGCTATGAACTTCTTCACGCCTATACACGTTGTCAGCTTATATGCTCATGCTACCCTCGATGAACGGCATTCGTTGGTGTTATATCGAGTAACCGACCGGGAAACATGTGCATCCCGAGACCTAAAGAAGTATTGCAATCGTGGCTTTGATCTTGTTTTGTCTGGAAAGGATGAGCTAGGATGTTCTTGTGGTTTGGATTGTGTTCATTGAATGATAGGTGATCGATGGTCTTGGGTGAAGAGGTTGAATATCACAGGATTCCCTGAAGAACACTTGCGTCTCGCAGAGGTCCATGATGAACACCTATTTGCCATGCAATGGCAATTGAAGACTTCGGAAGATGTGCGTACATTGCAACCTATCAATCCGGCACTGTTAGAAGCCGCATCATTTGCGGCTCACTACTTCAACTCTACAGGGTATTTAAGCGCCTGATGACGCAGGGGGTATGTTTGTTTCCTCAGCTTTGTGGGGGAGTGTACATGCCCTATACATCATAAGGGGTGGCTATGGACATCAACGACAAATCAGTCCCTGCGCAGAAGTAAATCAGCACAAATCAGAAAACGTTCTTGCAGGTTCTTTCCTGGCTGATGCCTGTGGCACTGAAAACATTAACAGTGCCATCTCGTATATAATGATGCTCAGAGAGCTTACTTATGGAGTGATAGCGACCCACTTTCTGCTCACAACGTTGTAGCCACCCAAAATTTTACAATGTCTACAGAGAGGTCCATAACAATCCATACAAATAAACATCATCTAGCATCAAATTTTCAAAGGGAGCTTAAGCACTTCCCCGCCTCCTTAGTAATTCGAGTTTACGAGAATGGAGAAGGAAAGGGTGTTGTCGTGTCGATATGAATGCCCTTTTCCGAGTCCTAAGAGAATCCTAACTATCCTCGATCAAAATGGTATTATCCCCGCGCTAATGCTTCGGCTGTGGTGCGTCACCGTCTCCTATTGGTCTGTCCCTTATTTCGTTACGTGGCCTTGATGACTCGTAGGAATCATGCTTACACACATGTTTTTACATTACAGCACTACATATATTCTTTTAGTCATCGTTCCTTATTAGTCACGAGCATTTGTGTGCTGTTGACGTTTGTTTTTATTGCTGTGCGTACTCTGTGCCTGTTCGGTTTAAACCGCGAACCGAACCTATAATAAGTAGACTGACCGAACCGAACCATTTACTAATTGGTCCTGTCGGTTTGCCTTTATTTATAAACCGGTCCCCACCGTCTAGCGCATTGGAACCTGTCCCTACTATAAATAGCAGGAGCGTGACAGCAGCGAGTCGTGTCATCGCGCTCTCAGGATTGTCGCAATTTCCTCAACGTTGCGTCAATAAGTTGATTCCTTCTGAAAAGAGGACCCTAATTTCAGCTCTGTAATTACCTATTTAATCGTTTATGAGGAATACAAGGAGGAGGGAATGCTCGGAGGCGAATCAAGATACGCGTTGTCCAAACGCACATGATTCGTTGCTTATGTAAATTTCACCTGATTATGCGATTTATTAAAAAAATCCCTCTGGGACTACGGTCGAGCGGGCTGAAACCGGTTTAGAGCCCAGACGGACCACTAGTGAACGGTCAGGGTCCCCTTTCCTTCTCCATTCCGGTTCAGTTCCGGCCTTCGGCAACACTAGCAGTGTACTTTCCCTATAAATATTCGACATGTTACCTTTCTCCTTATCTCTTCTTTCTCTTGTTCCCTCGACTTACTCTTACTCCCTCTGTTTCTGTGCTCAGTAAAAGGTACGTTATGTTAAGCTCATGTTATTTCTACATTTTGCTGATTAAATTTGACCTTTACTTTGGCATTTGGCATCTGGCGATTAGCGTTCCTACTTCCGTTTCGTCCTACGTATTAGTTATACGGGTCTCTATGTCTACTATTATACATAACAAAAACCTTTTTAGCGTGAGCTTGCGAGTATGCATTGGACAACTGTATTAGATTAATAGGTCGTCGGGTTAAAGATTTCTCGAGGCGGGGACTGGCGCTTGCGCCGCTACCGATGCTTAGCAGCAAGTGAACCCCTGAAAATATAGGGACAGGCCTGAAGCCCGTCCGAAAGAAAAAAATAATTTGGAGGCCAATGCTTGAGGTCATCCCGGACCTTTAGGGCATTTTTTGGACCTTATGCTTGATCAGCCGTCCCGGAAGACACAGGAAATATGTCAGTATGCCTAAGACGAGCCCTGACAATAATGATGGTATCTCGCGGCGGTTAGCATGTCACTATTGTAGCTGTGACTTTTATTATCCCGAGTTCAAATCCCCTCTGTCCACTTTTTTTTTGTCTGCTCTAATATGTTATATAATAATGCTGTAATAAATTATAAAATATCTTACTATGCTGCGACAGAATGTCACGTGTTCGGCTTGTCCATTTTCTGGAGCCATCGCATCATTGTTCGCTCCGGATTTTTTATTGTAAAAATTACATATATAGAGGAATATTACCAACTATTTACATTAAAAAAATATGCTAAGGCTGAAATGTAAATGATAGTATAAGTGCGTGGGACAGGGTGTCGTGCGTAAAACAACGATGTCTTGGCAAATTTGAAGTTCATTCTCGGAATAAATCTGTGACTGCGTGAATATAATGAAAAATATGGCAGAAAATATTGAAAGAACTCACGGAATAGCTATAAAATATATAACTAAGATCTGGTCGTACTGTGAAACCTTCTGAGGCATATTGAATGGTTCTAAAAAAATTCTGAGAGCAAAGCGGTGAGTTTACAACTGAAAAAGAATGAAGAAATCACCAGACGAAAATACCAGGCTCAAAAAAAACATCCTGTACTCTTCTAATACTCTACTTACATATCTCAGATTATACCGGAGGGATCAGAAAATTCTGGGGGAAAACCGGTGAATATATCCAGAAAATATCGAAAAACTCGATGGAAGGACATACCAAGCCCAAATAAACACCTGGTGCCTCTCTTCTACCCTCTATACATATCTGAAACAATCCTAAAAGGCTATAAAAAATACTACGGCAAAGCAGTGAGTTTAGTGGCGAAAATGGCTGAACAAAAACCTCGCAGGGGGGACCTACTAAGCCTCAGAAACATGCCCCGCTCCTCCCTGAACTTCATATGAATCCATTAATAATGCTGAAATACTGTAAAAGAATCCTAACAGAAAGTGGTCAATATATAGCCCAAATTTACTGAATTAATCAGCAGATAGCCATACCAGGCTAAAAAAAATATCGCACAAGCTATCCAGTGCATTACAATGCATTGTAGGACATTCTGATCCAAAACAGAACATCATCTGCTATTTCGGCTGACAAAAGGGGTGAGTAATTGGCCGAAATCGTTGGAAAACTCACCCAATGCTGATACTAGGCCCAAATAAGATACGCAGCACCCCGTTAACCCATAGATTCATCTAGAATAATGTTTAGGACGTTGCAAAACTCTTCTGAAGATAGGGGCAGTGAGTAGTTGGTCCAAAATTATCGAAAAAACTTACTGGACTGCAATCCCGGGCTTAGATAAGGGATCCAGCCTGTCCCCTGCCCCTATAGAGGCAGCTAGAACTTTGCTTGGAGGATTCCAGGATATTGCAAGGGCACAACGATGAGTATATGCCTGAAACAATGATGGAGTAACTTACCAGACGGTGATGACGGGCAAAAATAGGTAAACCGACCTTCTTTGGTGCAATAAAACATAACATAGTCATGTTAGAACGGTTCTATGCGGTAAAAAGGAAGCTTAATAGAGATTCTGAAGCTCTGGAGAGTACGCACTGCGAGAAATCCATGCGTCGCATCGGTCAATATTTGATCGGAATGTTCTATACTTGAAAGGAAACCGTTTAAATAATGAATTTTAGTCCTGAAAAACATTACTCACTGTTAGACAATTAAATATTTAACTTGGGAGAGGCAGAACAGGTCGACGATGGTGGTGGGGAGCGGGAAAGGAGCAGGCGACGCGAAACCATCCGTCACGTGACCTGCTCGACGCGTGACGCGGAACCGAACCGGCGAGCCAGCCCACCGGTGCGCCGGCACGCGCGTGCGGATCATGGGTTCAGGCGCGCGGCGCCTGAACCGTGTAAATCTAGCGAGGTAAGTAATATTACGTATATTTTGGACTTCTTCCGAACACCTTAGTCTGATTTCGGGAAAACCGTAAACCCCGCCGGACTCAGAACGCAAGCTAAACTGTTGACCCGCCCCAGACTCTTACCAACCACCCATACATCGGTTAGTACATTTCTTGCACAAAGCTCTAGTAGTTAATATTATTAACGTCACAATCCATTTCAGATCTGATTCATACTGTGATGAATACCTTGGACACTACCAAGCCTCCATCGAGCGAATTCAGGACGCCACAGGAGGATCTAGACTCGCTCCGCCAACTGGCATCAAACAAGAAGAAAGTCCTTGACGAGTATCTAATCCGCATCGCGGCTCTACAGGATGAGTTAGAGGCTCTTCGTCATCAACTACCCAAGATCATGAAGTCGTATAATCATACTGTCACTCTCACAGCTCCCATTCGCCAAATTCCGGATGAAATATTGGAGCAAATCCTCCGAGATACCGTTCCTAGCCTCTTTTTTCATGACAAGAAGCTACAACCATTTTCTGTTAAAAGCGTTTGGGGGGGACGGCTGAAAACTATGATGGTGTGCCAGCGATGGAACCGTATTATCAGGGATATGCCTTCCTGTTGGTCAGAGATCGTCATAGGCGACTGGGTGCCAAGGACATACCTTTTACGTTCCCTTGAACTCTCTAAGTCTCACCCACTCGACATGCACATATGGGGTCCTCCTAAAACATATGCCGCTGAAGAAACCATAAAGTTGTTGTGCAACAATATGGCCCGAATCCGACTATTATCCCTTCAAACTTCAGATGCAGAATTATTTTTGAATGACCTTCCTTCAATTCCCATCAGCATGCCAAAACTACGCCTGCTGAATATTCAGCCTGAGTATTCTCATGGAGTATTGTACCGGAGGACCTATCAACCCCTGGTGCAATTCATCCTTCCCAACTTGACAGCCCTGGAATTAGACATAAATCCTGATGTCCTGGGATCGTTACGCCAAAATAGCTTGCTTAATCTTCAAATGGTTAAAGCGACCTTGGAGCCACTTTATCTTGGTAGTCTCCTCGAACTTAGCAAGGCAGCACCCAATATTCACACCCTGGAAATACAGCTCAACTTCGACAGGAAGATTTTGTCATCTATACAAAGAATCAATTTCCCTACACTATGTACATTTTCAGTACGCGCTCGCGACCTGAAATGTATCAGTCTAATTGTTCAGGCCCTCGAGCTTCCCAGAGTTCGCAAGGCCAATATCGAATATCAAGAAGGGAAAGATAGCTCGGAAATGAACGAACCATTGGATATTAAATGGCCAACTTTGGAAATCCTTCAATTAAAAAATTTTCGACTTAATCCATTTACGGAAAATCAGAAAGCCCTTTTTGATTCAATTCCTGCATTGCGATCTCTCTATCTCACCAACTGCATGCGAGTTGGGACGTTCTTCCACCATATTATCCGGACGAACGGAAAACAACGCAAATGGCCATGGCCCAACCTGAACCACCTATCCGTCGATTCACAGAAAACACTGGTATCCGACAATGACCTTAAGGATTTCATACTCGCACATCCGCAGGGGGTGAATAATGCACAAAATCCCCTTCGCGTGTACTTTGCAAACCCTCCGAGTCAATTAATTCTGGATACGTTCCCAGGTGTTATACATAAAAATCCAGTGCTTGCATTTGATGAAGAATAATTTCTTTGATTATTTTAATCTTCGAGAAAAGGAACACCAGTGGACTGCCGGTGATTCGAGGTTTTTGTCATTTCCAGGAAACAGAGTATCCTGGCACAGGAAGATCATTACAGCCTGCAATTCTGTGTAATGCTCATACGCAATCTAATTTCTCTGTAATGTTCTTTACAAACATTATACAGATTTTTGAAGTGTTCCAGTTCTCGATAAATCGAATCATGCCGAATCTCCTATTCACTTTAATTTTGGATATTTGGCTTGCTAATGTTAATGCGGTTTTCAGTACTATATTAGAAATATAATGGTTGTCTATTATTTAACTCAATGCGCTAAAATGTGCTATTCAAATCATCCGAACGAACAGGCAATATTTCTCGAGTATTCAGGGAAATTGAAGTGATGGTGCGACACGAGTGGCGGGTGTGAACACATGTGGACCCCTACCACGCCCATATCGCTAATCAACCAACACGACCGTCGACGACAAGGCCGCCTCAGCTTTTGAGCCTTTACTCCTCACTTTCATTGCTTTCCTCGAAAATACATTTTCTTGGTGGTTACCGTCTTCATTGTGTGAGATAGGCCGTAATCGACGAACGAGAAGAACATGCATGGTTTGAGATGGGACGGGAGCAATAAGAGCAAACGAGGAGTTAATCCCGATGTGTGTATATTTTGTTGAGTATCCTATTTATGTTTGCATCTCTCGAATCTCCGTCATCTGTGGGACTTTTAGCGCTATAGGTCTAATCTACATTCTCGCCGATTGTTCGTCGCCGTCACTCTGTACGTATACCCAATGTTACCTCAAAAAAGCCATTGTATATATAAATTTTGCAAGTTAATGGCCCATTCATTCCCAACCGTCGAATAGTCGGAATCAATCCAACACACGACATAATACCCTACCACACGATCATGAAAGAAAAAGATTCCCCCGAGAAATCACTTGACATGTTTAAAATGATGCAGTAGACAAGTCACATTATAACTCGTTCTCTAAAGTTTCTACGAATCTGCCCTTTTTAGGCAATGCGGCCTTTTTATTTTGGGCTTTAATGTTTTTGTTTATGGATTTTTACTTCGCAGTTATATACTCCTTGCCGGATGGGAACGGAATAAACGGATAGTTACGGATCAATATTCCTGCTCTTATTAACCGATACTACCGGTCACGTGTTACTACTTAAGGTTGCCGACTACTAGCAGCATGTAGATAGATGCCAGTGAGTCCGTTTTTCGGTAATATAAATTGTTTACCGGCAACCCCGTGACCTGTTTTCTTTTATTATGTTGTGGCGTCCAATCCAAATGATGAGGCTGCATAATGTTATGCTCTTATTAACCGATACTACCGGTCACGTGATTACTACTTAAGGTTGCCGACTACGAGCGTGCTAGCAGCGTGTAGATAGGATGACGGTAGGTCTGCTTTTCGGTAATATAAATTGTTTACCGACACCCCCGTGACCTGTTTTCTTTTATTATATTGTGGCGTCCAATCCAAATGAGGCTGCATAATGTCGCCAGCAGTTATGCGCATGTGCGGGTGGCTGCATCCTGTAACATATTGGCATGTCGGTGAATTTTTATTATCCAAATATGAAGGAGATGATGCAGTCCCGTGATTGGTAGGCTCTTAGAAGTCATTCCATTTTGATTCAGTGCATGATCATCACTGTTTTCTGGAATAAAAGCCACCATTTAGCTGGCGTCTTCCATAAGTGACCGATACTATGGTCCACATTTCCACATTAATACACGATTTCTTTGAGTTTTCCGGTCCGCACTAATACGCCGGAAACCCTCTTTCATGGAAATACCCTATCAGTTTAGAGGTTAGAGCTTCGAAGGCCGCCCGGTTCCCGTGATGTGGCGTTAGGCAGACTAATTTTTGAGGCTTTCAAAAAGGATAACGAGTTATCGAAATAAATACAGCTGAGTGAAAGTGAATCGAAATCATCTGAGCAGAAGGCATCCTTATTTCATCCTTCACTCTAGCTAGCTTAATCGATTTTTTTACTGAAGGCTCTTAACAAGACTCTTAATAAGGTTGATGGTAAACTATTACTTAACATTGGTGTAACGACATTGTTTTGTTTAATAACTTTCTGTCCTTTCCTCAGAGTTACCAATCAATGGCTGTATGATTGGTCGTATCCGTGGACCACACTACATTTGGAGTAGAAGATGCCAATTTTGTGGTATTCTGCTTCTAACAAGTGAACGAAACGGTGGATTTTGTTGTGGAGACCGAGGCAAATATGCTCACATTCTGGAAGTTTTACCTCCTTTACCACTTGAAATTTTGTGACTGGGATGTCAGCCGAACATCTCTTTCTTGAGCAGACAACTCAACTTATTGTTCTCCTTTGCCGCAATGGAGACCACAAATCAGTTTCCAGTGCATATTGAACCACAAGGCTTCCTTACAATGCAAGGACGTGTTTATCATCGCCTGCGACCGGGTCATCCAAACTCAGGGCTTCAATGGTTATTATATGATGGCTGGAAGCATTCGGAAATGCCGCACGCTGTATGGTCCAATGTCACTCCAGAATCATCGATGAATGCTGTTACGACAGCACTTCTAAGGGTGAATTGATTCGTCCAAGCGGTCCATCATATGTCAAGTCTGTCCCCTGTAGACTGTCCAGACGCTCAGCTGATTTTGAGTGATGGTGGCACTGGGAAAGTAGCAGCAATTATCCGGACAGATAATACTGCAGCTGACAATTATTCCCCCCGCTACATCATCATTCGTAAACTGGATTATACTCAGCTTCAAATAGGGTCCACCAGTCACCTCTGGGAGCTGCTTGCATATCCACTTTTATTTCCTCATGGGACCCTGGGGTGGGGAAGAACTTCCGCTACACATCAAGATCACTCAGAGGAGGCATATGTGAATATAGACTCAGCTGTTATGCAGATTTAGCACTATCGATAGCGATTATTAAGGGAAGACCGTTTCAAGATATTTGGCAGGCTAGCCAATGAATATTTGGTGGATATGTGGAGCCGAGAAATTGTTTGTAGATTGGCATATATCAAGACAAATCAACAGCGAATAAGGCAAGGAAATGCTGAGTTGATGGGAACAGCAGATGTTGAAGTCGCTTCCAACATTTATTTACATTCTTCCTTTCTGGGAAGAAGCCGGCGATGGTCATCAGAGCAGGTCTCTGATGCACTGGCCATTGCAGCGGTAATGGGTAACCCGACATTCTTCATTACAGTTACAGAGAACCCTCATTGGCCAGACATAACTGCTCGCTTGCGTCCAGGGCAAACATGGGTGGATATACCCGTTGTCGTAGTGCGAGTATTTCACATCCGGCTCGCTTCCAGCATGACAACACTATCAAGCATGTTCCCCCATGTAGGTTCTTCCGTCTACAAAATATCAATGATTGAACTCCAGAAAAGAGGCCTACCCCACGCTCATATTCTTCTGAAATTCCGGTCTGATTATATTACTCCCGAGGATATTGTTTCCATTGTTTCCGCTGAAATGCTGTCCGTAGAGGAAGATGCGATATTATTGAGACGCTGGATACTGCATTCACATCGTGGTAATACTGGCACTGTTGTTAGTGCATGCCAGAGACAATCAGAGCCCACGGGGAAACTTAGCTGTTGCTTTCGGTATCCACATCCTCTTTAAGATCGAAGGACTGTAGATCATCAAGGTCGAATCAACTACCAGCGAAGAAATCGTGGTGATGAAATGGTTGTGCCACACAATCTGGAGATGCTGAGGAAGTTCTCTTGCCACATAAATTTCGAGGTCGCAAACACAGAGGGCTGCTCAGAATAATGTGATCGATCTCAAATACTTTTTCTATTCGTGTTCGCTCATATATTTCGATGCAAGTCTATTGCTCCCTAAGCAAATGATTTCAACTGAACATCTCTACAGTTTCTACACAAGGAATTTTACATGGACATGAAACCTACACCTCCACTTTTCAAGACAGTGGTCTCCCTATCCCATATACCCGAATCACACTACTTCTCACTTTTCTGTTCATACTTTCAATAATTTTCAACATTCCCTTTTCCGGAGTCATCCGTATGCATTCTTTCCCTCTTATCACTGATGTTCTCACTGTAATACCTAGCTCCCAGGAGTTCCTTTTCTTCAAAGCTTTGGAATTTTTCATTCCAAGCATACGTTACTTCATATACCCATTTTCTCCAAACAATTTCGTTCATTTCAAGCTTCGATTAATAACTTCTCATTAAACAAATACATCCTATCCTATGAACTCTATCCCATTATATCACTCCTTGAACTTTGAAATACATCCTTCTTTTTTACACTACTCCAAAATCGTCATCTTCATATTCCCGGAGCGGAGCGTAGGACCCGCCTTGTGTTTCTAATATTTTCATTATGTAACCCCTCATTGCTTCCAGTGATTGTTACAATGTCGTGAATGATGTATGGAATTCCGAGGGTCATACAAAAAAATCCTCTAGTTCAATGAAAGAAGCTTACACACTGATAAAATCATAGAATTTTAGGCTGACCTCCTGTCTGCCGTACATGCAGGTGTAGGTTGCTTAGCATGCTCAGACATACAGATTTACGCATATTTCTTTCTGCACAGTGAAACAATTGACAGACAAGGGCAAGTGACTAATTAAGATGGTTAATTGAGATGGTTGAAAGTGCGATAACCACAACGGAATAACATGCAGATACTGAAGGTCGCACTCCAGGCAAGAGTCAATTGTTCAGGATTAATTTGGGAAATGACTTTACAATAGTGTGCTCAAACTTCAAAAGGTCCACATATTTATGTTCAATAAAACCCTGTTCTCTTAATCTGAGTCTATTCATCACAATTTGATGGAACGGCTGCTCAAAGACCACACACAGTTTGTTGAAGAATCTAAGTCTCGGCCCATCAGGAATTATCTGCATTCAGAACAGATCAAAGGAATGATATCCAGATATCAGAAGGATCTCAATGCATTGCGAGATAATCTGATGGTAAGCCAAATAAATTGAGAAGTCACTGTGGACTAATCACTGATCCAGCTTCACTGTGCCGTTTCAACTAATCTACAAGTTCATAAGAATAATGGAAATCTGTCTGGCGCTCATCCCAGGCTGTCACCTACCTACCCCCTAATAGGCCCAAGGCGTCCGATTACAAGCTGAACCTTCTCCAACATCTCATGTGCTTCTGTGACCCACTCCTTCTCCCAATGCACCTTCATATACTCCATTTTTATGGCCAGATTAAGAACTAAAAATGCGCATAATTAATTCTTAATTGATACAATAACTGCAGGAAACATACCCAAACAAATCACATTGACACTTGTGAGATCAGCCTTCTTGTAGTATTTCTTGAGTATTTTGATGGAAGCCTCAATAGCATCACGGATCTGGGCGAAGGCAGAGTCCTTCACAAAATCCTCCAAGCGAGACATCATAAACTCCATTGTTGGGAGCAGCTTCCACACGGTTGGTGTGGTTTCACTAGAAAAAACAGCCTGAGCAGCTGCAGGTTCCTAACACTGGCTTAAATATGGATAGCCAAAACAAGTACAACTATAACAAACTTACAGCAAGAACACGCTGTATAAGCTTGAGGGTATTCCACTCCTGGTCACTAAATTCAAACATTTTATATGTTCTATCGTTAGTGAGCTTGGGGACTCGACCACTTTTATCTGCTAAAGCGGTGAAGAGGTCAACTGCCTATCATGTGAAATGTTAGTAAATATCCTTGATATGTATGTAATACAATGTATCTTACCGGTTGCAACTGTATCATTTGTGCAACAGTATCGAAGGCCAATGACCATCGGGTAGCCGGTGGCAGCAGCAGCATCAGAGCTGGCAACCCAAGCTGGTGACAACAATCTAACCAGTATGAACGAGCCTGAGGGGAAGAGCGAACCTGTTTGAAAGTGTTAGTATACATGGAGAGATGTGATTAGTAAACTCAACAATTACCTGTCTCAAAAGAGTGAATAACTTGCTCAATATACATCCAGCATCCCAGTCCTTCGCCTCAACCATGTCAGGCTGAGTAACCTCCACTTCTTCTTCCTCCTCTGCATACAGGCCAATCATTTCGTCGTCATCATCAATGTCTGCTGCCTGTGACAGGTTTAACTCCATCAGCTTAGCCTTCAATGCCTTCCTTGAGGGCATTCCTAGGGCTTTGAGGAATGCTGCTGCTGCGAGGTTTATGGTATGACCACTGCACCTATAAGATCTTGTTATAATATTTCCAACAGAAAAAGAAAAGGAGGCATAACTTACCTACAACGGCGCTCATTAGCTTTCCAGCCTACAATATTCTCGCAAGCCATACCAGGCTCTGCCAGGCACTTCATACTCTTGTCATTGGCAGATGCATTATCAGATGTGAACCAACCAATCTGTGAATAAATACAAACATGAGTATAAGGCTTTGTAAAGATAGAGCATATTATATACCTTATCACGAATAGAAAAGTGGTCAATCACCCGTGTAATGATGCGAGCTTGATTGTGTCCGCTGTGATCACCAACTACAGGTGAGAACCCAATGACATTTCCCTCTAAGCTCCACCGTGTGGGATCATCCGGTGGCGAGTAGATATAGTGGGCGGTAACAGCGAGGTATGGGTCAAAAGCTTCGCTGGTCCAGGCGTTGAAGGTAAAAGAGATCTGCACCCGGTGCGGACCTGAGCAGCACCTCAGAAGGCGGCATACTTCAACCTTCTTCTTGTGTCTCCTGGTGGAAGCTTCCTTACGAATCGCCGTTTGGCATGTAAGGCATTTATCGGGGCAGCGGCTCATCTTCACTTCCTTGGTTTGCCAGTCGATATCGGGGTTATGCTCTTCAAGCCATGTGAATCCCAAAATCATGTCCTGTTTCCCCAAGTTGGTGACTGTGAAGGAAGTCTGCTCAGTATGCTCGTTGTAGCGTAAGATCAGGTCCATGATTTCGGTGACAGAGCCTCCTTCATTTTGAGTTCCATCCACATTAAGTACCGGAATTGCGCGAGCGAGTTTGCGCGTGGTGAGTCAGCTACGGCGAACAAAATCGGCATCCATGAATTGACCAGTAGCTCCACAGTCAACCAACGCGGGCGTGGTGAATACTTCACCCGTGTCAGTGGTTTGAACAGAGACCTTGAGAGACAGAGACTTTGAACTGGGGGTTGCGGCTAACACATAGTTGGTAGGTAGCCGTCTTTCCCATGCGGGATGTCGATAGAAGGGGGTCGAATTCCGGACGGGTTTTGGAGTGTTTACTGTGACTTGTAATAACGATTTCTCGGATTGGGGACATTGATTAATAGTAGAAACTTTATCCAATATAGAGAAACGATTATGTACAGGCAACGAGGGCACAGTGTTCACTCATCACGCTTCGCAAAATCCTCCCGCTCAGAAACGACTTCTTCTTCACTGCTCAGCTCTGCTCCAGCGCTTTCAGACATGTCAAGGTCAGCCATGAGTCCATACAAGAGCTCCTCCTTCTCCTCGACAGTGAGGCTCCGAACATCGAAGTTGGTGTCGCAAAACCTGGCTATATGCCCTGTCTTGCCGCAATGCCTGCATACAATGTTGGATATGCTGGCCTTGCTGCGGGTCCGGTCGACATCCATAGGTACGGGACCATCCGGAACCTTGGTAGGTTCGGGGTGAGTGTTGACAACAGGAATGGGGAGTCGAGCCTGGTAATTGAATGTCCTGGCAGGCGGGGCAGGGGGCAGTGTCCTTGGAACCATGGTGAGGGCCTTGGGTCCTTGCAGCGTCAGTTTCTCTGCCGCTCGGATATTCTCCTTGAACACCTTGCTAGTTTCCCTTGCATCCGCTACTCTGTGAGCCGGCTCAATCCATGCTTCCAAGTCATCAAAGGCCGGGGGAGGGTCCGTCGTCGATACTGTCGTTCGCAAGGATTTGTTGAGACCCTTCTTGAACTTGACTACTAAATTGGCTTTGTCGACATATCCCGAATGGAAAACCAACTCCCGGAACCGATCGGCATACTCGTCCACTGAATCTGAACCTTGATACCACGAGGATCCCTCCAATTGTGTGATGGCGGTGACCTGTCTGTTCCGAGGCGTGAAGCGTTTCTTGAACTCCAACTCGAAGGCACTCCAGTTGGTGAAGTGGGGCTTGCCCGTGCGGGATTGAGTTCTAAGAATCCGGTCAGCAAAACTGGCAGCCTGGCCAGTCTTGAAGAAAGTTAAAGCCCAACTAATACGAGCCTGCTCGTCTTGAAAGGCATGTCCAGCAATTTGAAAGTAAAGACTGCAGAAGTTGAGAAAGGATTGACCCTTCTCGCGGTCGCCATCGAAATCCGATGGGTTAGAGGGTCGAACTTGAAAACCTCTGCCCACGAACATCTCCGACAGGGTATCTTCATCCATAACTTGTACGGAAGGGGCGTTTCCGGGCGGGGCCGGTTCAGAAGCTGCCCATGCTGGATTCAATAGCTTGATAAGTTGTTGTAGTTGATTCTCAATCTGTTCAGTCTTAATATGTTCTTCCGCCAGCGTCAACTCCAAAGCGTTCAAGTGGTCGGCTTCGGTGGTCATGGCTGGTAGATTTCCGTATGGAATTCCAAATGGCTGCTGGGAAGGGGACTCCGGGGCGGTAGCTTCACTCACGTCGGGGCTCTCGTCTGTGAGGGTGAAGGAGGGAATGTTGGCAATGCGTCCGGGGTTCGGTTCCTAACTGGAGGTCTTTCTACTGTAAGGGCAACCCTCGAAAGCTGAGCGGACGTCACACAGAGCCTAGCAGAGGGGAAATCTAGCAGAGGGGAAATCCAAAGATATATAAGTAAATGAAATATATACACACGAAGGGAATCTCACCTAGCAGAGGGGAAATCCAAAGAGAAAGACTTGGATTGCCTCTGCCAGAGTGAGCCCACTATATACTGTTCAGAAACCGAAACGTAAACCCCAAAAAGAAAATAAACAATGGCCTGATGAACCCGGAAACAATAAGGGAGGGGGAATGAACCAATGAAAAGGAAACCAAGAAAAGCGGAAGTGAATGGAAAAACAATGAAACGATCCCAACAGCTGACCGGCACTAAATAACCCATCACTCATGTGTCATGACTATATGCGCATATACCCTCCACCAGATGACCACTGTCTCCAACCAAACCTCCCACTCTCTGGCCACAGGAGTCGACAAATGTGCTGAGGGTGAATCCCGTGCGGAATCACTCCCTGTGAGTGGTTGACGCGAGGGATAGTTCCGGATGGAAAGGTTCCGGGCAGAAATCTGGGGGCATCCCCTGACACATGCTAGGCATCAACCTCACGGCTACAACTGCCTACCACCCGCAAGCAGATGGACAGACCAAACGGGTGAACCAAGAATTGGAACAATACTTGAGACTCTTTGTGAATCAACGACAGGACGACTGGGACGAACTCCTGCCCATGGCGGGGTGAACGAGTTCGAGGATCGTATGCAGGAATCACTGGAGGAGGCGAAGGCGGCCCTTACCAAGGCAAAGGACGACATGGCACAGTACTACAACTGTCGGAGGACACCCCCGCCGGAATATCCAATCGGTGACAAGGTCTACCTGGACTTGAGCGACATCAAGACCACTCGACCGTCCCAGAAACTCAGTCACTGATACCTGGGACTGTTTAAGATTATTGGGAAGCTGGGACGTCACACATATAAGCTGGAACACCCTCTGTCAATGAAACACATACACCCGGTATTCAACATCGTGAAACTCTTACATGCACCTCCCGACCCAATTCCCGGACGGAAAACAGATCCGCCTCCCCCGCCGGAATTAGTCAATGGTGAAGAACATTATGAGGTCAAACAGGTACTGGACAGTAGGCTATTCTGTAATTGTTTGGAATATTTGGTCAAGTGGAAGGGTTATGGGTACGAAGAAAACTCATGGATAGCTGAACAGGATATGGCCGTGCGGGATTTGGTCACACAGTTCCACCTCAGTCACCCTAACGCTCCCCATCGAATTCACACCAGTGCTTTCAACTCTCTGGATTTTCAACATGTCAGACACCTTCACCATGCGTCGAGGATGCCGCATTCTAGAGGGGGGGTGATGTCAGGGGACAACCTTAGATTTCCACTCAGAACCTTTCCGCCTGGGATTATTCCCAACTTCAATAACCCCCAGGAAGCTTTTCCGTGTGGGATTCCCCAGCAACACATTCACTGACTTCTGTGGCCAGAGAGTGGGAGGTTGGGTTGGAGACAGTGGGTTCCGCGCGGGTAGTCACCGCACATTGGCCATAGGAGGATTGGCACCAGGTCAGCCGTCAGGTAGTTTTCTATTATTCTCCGCTCGCTTTATTCTTCCATTCGCTACCGTTTCCATTGTTCTCGGCTGTCATTGTATCTTCCTATTGTATTCTTCCTTGGCATCGATGGTTCCTGTTTCCAAGCGGTATTTAGTGGGCTTGCACTGGCAGAGGCAATCCAAGACTTTCTCTTTGGATTTCCCCTCTGCTAGGTGAGATTCCCTTTGTGTGTATATTATTTCCTTTACTTATATACTTTGGATTTCCCCTCTGCTAGCTTGTGTGACGTCCACTCAGCTCCGAGGGTTGCCCTTACACTGCCTCAATCCATGCCTCTAAGTTGTCAAAGGCTGAGGCCGGGTCTGTCATCACTACTGTCATCCGCAAGGATTTGTTGAGTTCTTTCTTGAACTTGACCACTAAGTTGGCTTCATCGACGTAACCCGAGTGGAAAACCAATTCGCAGAACTGGTCAACATAGTCGTCCACCAAATCTGAACCTTGATACCATGAGGATCCTTCCAACTGAGTGATGGCAGTGACCTGTTTGTTTCGCGGCATGAATTGTTTCCTGAACTCCAACTCGGAAGCCTTCCAGTTGGCAAAGTAAGGCATGCAGGTGCTGGTCTGGGTTCCAAGAATCCGGTCGGTAAAACTGGCAGCCTGGCCAGACTTGAAGAAAGTTAATGCCCAACTGATACAAGCCTGCTCGTTCTGAAAGGCACATCCAGCAATCGAAAAGTAGAGATTGCAGGAGTTGAGAAAGGCTTGTCCTTTCGTGCAGTCACCATCAAAATCCGACGGGTTAGAGGGTCACATTTGAAAGCCTCTGCCCGTGTTCATTTCTGACGAGGTATCTTCATCCATAGCTTTTACGGAGGGGGCTTCTCCGAGTGGGGCCGGTTCAGCAGTTTCTCGTGCGGGATCCAATAGCTCTATTAGTCGGTTTAACTGGTTCTCGATCCGCTCGGTCTTTGCGCGTTCTTCTGCCAATGACAACTCCAGGGCATTCAAGCGGTTGGCCTCGGTGGTCATGATTGGCAAATTCCTGTGCAGAATTCCAAGTGGCTGCTGGGAAGGGGACTCTGGGGCGGTCACTTCACTCGTGTCAGGGCTCTCGTCGGTGAGGCCGAAGGAGGGAATGTTGGCAATTGCATCCAGAGTCCGGTTCCTAACTGAAGACTTTCTGCTGTAAGGGCAACCCTCAGAGCCGAGCGGACATCACGCAAGGCTAGCAGAGGGGAAATCCAAAGTATATAAGTAAAGGAAATAATATACACACAAAGGGAATCTCACCTAGCAGAGGGGAAATCCAAAGAGAAAGTCTTGGATTGCCTCTGCCAGTGCAAGCCCACTAAATACCACTCGGAAACAGGAACCATCAATGCCAAGGAAGAATACAATAGGAAGATACAATGAACAGCCAGGAACAATAGAAACATTAGTGAATGGAAGAATAAAGCGAGCGGAGAATAATAGAAAAATACCTGACGGCTGACTTGGTGCCAGTCCCCCTACAGCCAATGTGCAACGACTACCCGCGTGGATACTTCCCACACGAAATCCACTGTCTCCAACCCAACCTCCCACTCTCTGGCCACAGAAGTAAGCGAATGTGTTGCTGGGGAATTCCACGCGGAAAAGCTTCCTGGGGGTTATTGAAGTTGGGAATAATCCCGGGCGGAAATGTTCCGAGCAGAAATCTAAGGTCATCCCCCTGACAGCCTCCATATATAGAGAATCAGTGGAAATAGCAATTATATAATATTTCAATTTGTGCCGCAGGAGTCACTGACTCTCCAGCGAGTCAGTTGTCTCATAGTCAATGTCTTATTGCTTATCAATCCTTCAAACCTCCCCCAACTCATAAAAACACAGTCTCAAATATTTATTATAACCTCAAGTAGACACTTAATTTATTCTATTATTTTCGAGGCTCAGCCGCTGTTGCTCAAGTCCTACAGAGAGCAATATTCGTCATTGGGCAAATAATTAATTCAAGATAATATTTTGTTCTAGAAGCACAGACACGTGTTTTAATTATAGAACTTCTTAGAAGTTTCCGAAAATTTACTCCATCCTCTCTATTCTCTCTGTCCCTCTGAGTCTGATTCCCTCAACGGTGGTCTCGCACAATATATGTAACTCGCGGCCTCGGGATCTGTCAGGGGACACTCCTAGATTTCCGTCCAGAACTACCCCTCGCGTCAACCACCCTCAGGGAGCGATTCCGCGCGGGATTCACCCTCAGCACATTTGTCGACTCCTGTGGCCGGAGAGTGGGAGGTTTGGTTAGAGACAGTGGTCGTCTGGTGGAGGGTATATGCGCATATAGTCATAGCGCATGAGTGATAGATTGTTTAGCGCCGGTCGGCCGTCGGGATCGTTCCATTGTTTTTCCATTCGCTTCCACTTTCCTATTGTTTCCTTTTCATTGGTTCGTTCCCCCTCCCTTATTGTTTCCAGGTTCATCAGACCATTGTTTATTTTCCTTTCGGGGTTTACGTTCCCGTTTCCGGACGGTATATAGTGGGCTCACTCTGGCAGAGGCAATCCAAGTCTTTCTCTTTGGATTTCCCCTCTGCTAGGTGAGATTCCCTTCACGTGTATGGATTTCGTTTACTTATATATCTTTGGATTTCCCCTCTGCTAGCTCTGCGTGACGTCCGCTCGGCTTCGAGGGTTGCCCTTACAGGATCTACCCCAGTGGATAGTTGAATGTGAACCTCGAAATTAATTTGAGTTAAAAAGAAGAATTACTTATATGACGCTGAAGAAGTGGAAGCTCTTGCATGAGGCAGCAGCGGCGGATGCTTCTGATGGCGCAGCGGCTGGCTGTGGGTGCTGCTGACCAAGCTGGGTGTCCGGGCTTCAGAATCTGCAGACATTGTGCACACATCACGCATGACACAGGAGCTCCTGCGAGTCTGTTCTGTGGGAAAATCTTCATATTGCTTTCTTCAACCAACCCTTAACTGTAGAGCGGGGATCTCTGACACAGCCTGTATGACATGGAACGACAATAGATTCACAGACAGGATCACGATGGCAAGTTTAACTGACCTTAGATTATGGTATTTTAAATTGAAGTTAGTCCGCAAATATTTATGTAAATTCAGGATGCCGCTACAATAGGTAATGTCAAGCCGACTAAACTCCAAATCTAACATCCTATATGTCCGTTGAAGCGGAGAAAAATTTCATGTCAGACTTATCTATTGTTAAGTATATAAACACGATGCTCAGCTTTCTTGACGTTGCTTATAATTAGACAAGTGCGGTGCAATGTCAGTATTACGGGAGGAACCCCAGGCCAACCCTCTCTCTCCACTATCGATCCTAACTTCAATCCGGTACCATCAACGATGGATGAAGAAACCTCATCACCTACATCTCAAGCTGTCGACTTAATTTCTAATGCTGCTATGGCAGATGGGAGTGGTTTGATGGAAGAAGACGTGGCGAGCGTACGTTGTCTGGCATGAATCATGAGGAGGTAGAACGAGAACTAAAGTTTAACTCACAGCCCAAAGGTGTTGATAATGAATTGGAAAGTGTGTCAGAAGAATCAACTACATCGATCCATGCAGCGGATGAACACCTAGTGGTATGAATAGTAGGCATGCTTCAATGCTTCGTCTCGACTCTTAGTGCTTTACAGAAACTAGTTCAAGTCATGAGCAACTTACATGATGCTATAACCAAGTCAAATGCGCATCTGACTGAAGTAGTCAGGGCAACATCCCGCTCAGATTCCTCCCTGGACCATATTTTAAAGACGATGCACCAGTCCGATTTCTTCTCCCAATATGAGGATAATCTCGACACCGCGTATTGGACGGAGTATGAAAGAGTGGCGAAGCAAATGGACGAGGATTTCCTGGAAAGATATAATAGTGACTTAGATGTCCAACTCATATTTGTACGCATTACGTCTTTTCAATTTTGCATCTGAATTTTCACCTTCCACTTTCAGGCGGGTCTTTTCTCGGCAGTCAGTTCGACCTTCATTGTTCAAATGGAAGGAGCTCTTCAACCGGACCCAAACACAACTACTAACACATTGCTTGCTTTTCTTATTCAACAGATCGGTAATGATACATCACTGCCTATTGTCGTACAGGCAGCGCTCCAACCCTGGGATGGTCCAGGGAGTTCAGTGCTTTGGACACAATCATTGGGATACCTGAGTCTAGGCCTGAGTCTGTTGGCTGGATTTGGAGCAGTCCAAGAGAAACAATGGCTAGGTCATTTTAAAACATCGCGGCTCGGGTATGGTACAAGATAATAGGAGCTTTGATTCTGCTTGGAATGATATTCTATGCATGCACATTCACGCTGGCACTGGCATATCCCGATTCACCATTCCAGCTTGGACTAACATCGTCTATACAGTCGCTCTTGGTCTTCGCTCTTGAGATGATACTTCGATATTCTATATGGTTCAGAACCAGATTCCGCATCCCTGAAGGTTCATCCAGCCATCCATCCATATCTCCGACCCGGACAGGATTCAAGCCAACATTAACAGCCTACAAGCTAGATCTTCCTCAAGCTCCCCTCTCCAATGATATTAAATTCATCTCAGATTTACCACGTTCATCTGGGATAGATTTCCAGACTTGCCTATGGGTTCTGGAAACATCATCAGATAATGAAGCCTTTCTCGCCACCATTCACTTCATTACAAACCATAGTTCTTGGAATATTGATCCAGAAACTGCACGTCGAGCGTTCTGCATTCTTCAAAAATTCTGCGAAATTAATTATTCAAAAAACACCCTCGAACCTCAACAGGTTGAGAACTGTCTCACTTTCATTGCTTCTTTAAACTCTAGGAGTTTATTAGAAGACTATGTTGTTGACTCAAGCGGTAAATCGGCGCATTTATTGGGCTGGTTAGAGTAGGCTTATTACAATCTGGAGAATACCGGGTACAATACATCATATATGAAGCACCATTGGAAAATCCTTGGCATTCCGCCCTTTGGAGTATGGGAAGGTGTTCCCCATTACCCAGATGTTGTTTATTCATTTGCCATGCACACACTTGGAGAATGTCTCACCAGTCAAATAAGCCAAGGTTCCGATGTGAACATTGAGCAGTATGCAAGCATTTGGACCCATGCCCTCCGCCATTTGGATGGTGGTGGATACGAGCGTGATTTGATTACCTTTCAGATTGCTAACAGTATATGTGGAATTCTTGGATTTCAGCTGCAAAATGTAAATCATGCTCAGTAGTAAGGACCCTCACTTATTCTGTGGTATTTCAATTCATATACTCTTCTTTCAGTATATGGGTGCACCGCTTACCCCATGCCCTATGCGATGAGATTATCCTGAGGATAAATACGCTCTTCATTTCAAAGAATCCAATTGTGAACAAATCCCTCATTTCTTCTTTGATTTGTCCCATATCCCGGCTGGTGTGGATTGTACGGGACACAGAATTGCACTATAATGATCCTGAGAAGTGGCAGAGGAGTGTTCCTACACGCCTATGGTTGGATCTGCTCAGAGAGGATTGTCATAGGGTGGCAGTATTCGCGGCCCTCAGTATTCTTAAGAGTTTTGTTGGAAGATGGAACAAACAGTCTGACTTGCATAGGACATGGGTTTAACCATGACCTCTTCAAGTCAACGGTGAACTTGGAAGTCGCAGATCTGCTATCCATCCATCAATTTCTGGCCCAATTGCAAAGAAGCATCCCAGCTTTAAACGAAGACGTCGGCGAAAAAATCGAAGATTCTGATTCGGATCACGACGATGATTCAGATGTCAGATATCTGGTCTCAAGTCGAGGAGCACACAAAACAGATTATTTCACTGAAGAAGAAAAGCACTTTGACGAGACAGATGTTCTCAGAGATGCTTTGCTTGCGCTGGCGATGGTAAAATGGCCAGAGAATGGATCAGAGCCTAGCTCAGCCTGCATTAAAGCTATACTTTTTGGTCTGCGTGACGATGATGATTTTGTTAGGATCACCGCCCTCCATGTAGCCTGGGCTTACCGTCACTATATTCACTTTCTTTCTAACTTAAATCTGGTTAACGAACTTCTAGAGGCTTTGCTTCGTGGTCTCGTCGAATATTCCCTTCCAGATGTCAAAGATCTTCATGGTGAAGACCACTTCAAAAGACCTATCTTTCTCCAACACCTGGAACAAACCGTGACCTATTACACTGGTCTGATACGGTCGTTATTGACTTCATCCGCGGCTCAATGTTCCCCATTAGATGTAGCCGTCTTGGAAAAAAATTCCGACTTTGCTATGTACAGAGGAGGATTCGACATAAAGTTCAGTCTCATGGTGATTATAGAGCTATTCGAGATCATTGTCTTGATAAACGAAGGTCTCCGTAAAAATATCACCCACACCCACAACCCAACAGATATGTCCATTTCACAAAACGAGAGATTATGGTCATTTGTCAGTGGATGGGTGAACAGTGCATTCAAAGAGCAAGATGGCATGGCGGACGGAGAATCCTTCCTCGAACCTCCTTTCAAGAAATGGACATCTTCTTTTATCTTTCCAATCTCATTGAGTGTACCAAGATCACCTTAAGCGAAAATTCCGAGCATGTCGTTGATGTACTCCCACACGTTACTGCCACCTTTGCCGCACTCCAGAGCTTTGTTCATCGAGAGGAACAGAAATCTACCGAAAACATACCCAAGGCGGCGAAGAAGCAACTTCGCAAGGCTCGTGAACAGCTTGAGCTGTTGGACGCCTTGAGCGGAGAGATGGAGCGCTGTAGAATGGAAAGGATGGAACAGGGCTCGCTCTATCACTCCCAAGCGACGGAGAAAGCTTCAGATTCGTCGGGGGACCACCCCGAACTAAGTTCATCACCAGGCAAGGAAGAATAAAAGAAAAATTCAACAAGAATGGACACGGAATTTACTTAGTAATTGTTGTGACATATTTGACAATGTAATTGTATACACGTATTTGATGGCAAAGAGACCACGGATGAGCAGATCAAGGAAACCATATATGAGATCCCACAGTCATGCAACGAAAACGAGCCGTAGACAACAGTTACCTGAGATCCTGAAGCATCCTCGATATGTCTTGAGAATGCGATGCGTATCATAGAGCAATCCAATGAGAGGCGCAACCGCCGGTCCGCAAATGCTGCAGATAGGCAGTTATGAGTGGGGGCAGTACGACAATGGAATCCAGATTCACACGTACATGTACAAGTCCATTTTCCGTTCGCAGACCATGCAACACTCTGTTATTCAATGTCGATCCATCGAGTCGAACATTGCAGGAATAGCGAAGTGGGATCGGAGTGCTCAGCATCCTCGTAACACTTGGGGTCCAACACCCTCCGGGTTCATTGACATAGACGATGATAGGCAGTCTCTATTCGATATCTATAGGCATGATCCAAGGTTGCATCCGCCGTCGTCCTGAACTGATTTCAGACTCATTGGGTGCAAATCCTGATACCTATTCTGGTAATGTATCAGCTGAAAGTGCGTTATGATTTTCATAGAACAACGACGCACCATAAGACTTGTAGACTTTCAAACCAGATACAAGGTCGTTAAAGCAGAATGCGCCGATACGGAAGTTGTATCTGCCTGTTATTGCCCTTGGCCCTTCCATTGAACTTATTTAGACCTTGCTGTACTCGTGGAATCCTTTGATCAGTTCATCAACGTATACGGCGGATCTCCAAGCAGAGTACCTCCAAGCGATCATGAATCATACGGGAGTCAGTAGATCGCCGACCTTGACTGAATAACAACATTCGGAGATCATGAAGCAACTTCCACAGGTCTTGAGTGCATCGCTGGCCAAACAGTGATATAATGCGCTTGGAGAGGAGCAGCCGGTCCGAAAATGCTAAAGATCTTAAATGTAAGAGTGGGAAGACAATGAGATGGAAATACGTACATAGTTGACTATCGACCGTTCTCAGATCATACAACGCATTTGTTGACATTGAATGTCCCACGCTTGGCCATCCAGTTGAACATCTTAGAAACGACGAAGCGATATTGAGGTGTTCATCCTAGCGCAAGACCGTCCTCGTAACACTTGCGTGTCCAACGCGCTCTGGATGTTCATCGACGAAGATCGTGGTATAAAAACAAACCCGTCGACACATGTAGCAATATGCAGTCTCTGTTAGGTATCCAGAGGCCGCATCAAAGCCGCATCCCTCGTCGTTACTGAGCTTGTTGGGTGCATATCCTGATCCGCTATCTCGATAATCTATCAGCTGAAGGCAAATTGTGGGGTAAAGAAGAAGGACGGCATACCATAACGCTTGAAGATCGGCAAACTTGATTGACCATAAATACAGCCAATGAAGAAGAATGCGTCCTTGTTCCAAGGTGACATAGGCGCCCGTTGCCAATCCACCAGAAGAAGCTGAAGTCGCAACTAACAACGTGGGGAGTAAAAGAAGGATGCCATGGGAGGAAGGAGTCAAGATGTCCAATATGTTGTCATGTCCAAGGCTGATCGATTGCTCGCAGTGATCCAGGACGGATAGGAAGACGGAAGGTTTGTCCGGGTGTCACACAGACGAGTCAAGTCCAAACGTGTGCTTATATAGGCGGCACAGGATTAAGATCGTTAAGGAATGATATGCCTTGGTGAAGCTGGGATATATATGTTGTCGGAGCCAGATGAACGCCTTATTGATGAAGCGAGGTTGTGACTACATTGGTTGACCTATCTCCACGTTAGGGAAGTAAAACAGGCTGAAATAGTACTGTGAAGTTTACATACTGCTAGCATACGATATTTATTGTCGTGCTTAGATAAAGGATGGACAGATCACGTAGGATAGGAGGTACGTTCCAGGTTCCAGGTATAAGAGCCAAGGCACGTCCTTCGCATCTAATACTAACAGAAACGAGTAAGTAAGAGATCTGATAGGGGATGCAGATACACAACGTACATAAGATCATCAGAAGTAGTGGATAGCATGCTGTCCTCTGACACGGTGTGCATTCGAAATCGATGAGGGACTTAGTACCCGGCCATGTGAACTGAGGAGCTCTTTTGTCCCAATTCGCACAACATAAGGAATGCTAGGAAACATGACTGAATGATTAAGGTCTGCATGGAGCTTCGCAGGAGCGATCGACAAGACTTGTGGGGAATCCTGGGCGCTGGCGACCACTGACTATGGAGAACCTGGAGCTGGATCGAACGACCTTTGAACTAGAGTGTCCAGGCTTAAAGTTGAGGATAATAGCACCGAGAATGTTGTTATTGCCGAATAAGAGACAAAATGATATCTCTAGGGGTCTGTAGGGTAAAATGAGATCGATGATAGATAGTGGACCCAATGGTTCACTAAGTACGCACCTTCAGTTTCAAGACATGAAATCGAAGTGTCTCTTTCCAGTGTCATCGCGTGTAAATCCATCTTGGACCGTCAGTAGCACAGAAATTTATGTAGAAAAGAGGAGGGAGGGTAAGAACACGTAAGCAGGGGAGATATCGTGACAACGGTCACGGTCATGATTACTGACAATTCTTTCCATTCGGCGTCGACTGAGTCGACGCTGAAGAGTCCCAATTCCACTCCAAGCTTCAGCACTTTGGCTTCAGGCCTCAGAATGTCTCCAAGTCAGGTTAGCGGATTATAACATTACAAACGAATACTAGGAGACTCCACGGAGCTTCAGAGACCAATCCCGCGTCAAGGATGTCCGAGTGGTCTCATGACCCTCACAATAAGTAGACTCGAACCCAATCCCTTTCTCACGGTGACCCTGAGGTTACCATGGGCGCGATCGCAGCCTCTCGATGCAGCAGGCTACCTGACCGTCTACGCAGTTATGTGGCTGCGACGTGCTGCGTCCGTAAGCATAAAGGTGTGCAACACGCTAGGCAGCAAACGGACTGGGACCCGTGCCGACCATTCCTCCTCCTCCTCCTCCTCCTCCGTGGGACTCAGGGTCACCGTGGGAAAGGGGTTGGCTCGCATGTCTAGTCAAACAAGAATCCCACAGTAGTGACACTAGCGATGACTAGTAGCATAAATAAATGTGAATAATAGTTAACGACTCTTAATGCAAGGATTGCACCAAACATAAAGTGATGTACCTTGCTTTCATGCTGGGAGGCGTAAATTGAAAGTTCATTGTCTTCTCAGAGATTCTTTCAACGTACTCTTGAGTCGACTCAACGGACCGGTTTGCCATTTTCATCACGTTTTATCATGAAGACGGGTCGTCCCTGTTTGATTTTATGCCCGTGAGGTACGCTAGATCGCGGTACAAGTTCGTAAACACCCATGTCTTTCAAAGACTGGAGTTCTTCCCTGTATCCGGCTTCCCATTTCTCAGCATCTTTCGTTCCTTTTGCTTCTGCCCATGTTGTAGGATCTTCCTCAAAACTGACGGACGCGGGATCTAATCCGGTAAGATCAGCGACAGCCGCGAATAGGCTATCTGCATCGTTCGTGCAGCCTTCGCCAAAATTCCCAACATTCAGGTCACAAAACAAACTGTGAAGCTCTTCGATGATTTCTTCGTTTTCGCTTAGTGGTGTGTCATCCGTGTGCTCCTGGTGTAGTGCTTGCAATGCCTGCTTACGCTCCTCCTTAGCCAGCTTGGCGCGAGTTGCGCTTTCTTGTATCGCCTGCATAGCTTTCTCGAGACGAGATGGCGCAGACGGATCCTTTTGAGCAAGTCTAGTCGAGCGTCGACATTCTGGCTGGTCAGGAGCTAAAGCGTTATCTTCTGCGGTTATTTGAGTACTCCCAGGCTGCGCTGTCGGTAAGTCCTGTTCAATATTATTTAGGTCTGTATTGACAGGTTGCGAGATAGCAGTGCTTTGGATTTCTTCGAGAGATGTTGGAATGTCGAGAGGAAGGGATGGTATAAGGGAAGTGGAAGGTGAACGTCCCTCATGACTTTTGATGAAGCGTACGTGATAGCTACTATGGATTTGTTGTGTGGATCGATTGTAGCACCTGTAAGCTTTTGATTTTGCATCGTAACCAATGAGGACGCATTCGACCAATCGAACGTAAATCTTTGGATTGTTTTTGTTTTGAATTAGCACGAAAGCACGGCACCCTATTTCTCTCATGTAAGAATAGTCCGGTTTTCGTCCGTACCAGACTTCCCATGGTGTGCGGCCCTCTAAGACTTTGTGGATGTTTTAGCATGTAAGTGGGCTGCCGTTAGATAAAATTCGTCCCATAAGAAGGGGGGAAGCTTAGCATAGATTCGCATAGTACGCGCCTTTGACATCAGCGTACGATGCATCCGTTCGACACGACCGATATGAGCGGACGTATGTGGTGCGGTAAATTCATGACTTGTTCCTCGTGTCATAAGCCAGTCTGCCATTTCCTTACTCTTAAGTTCTCCGTTATCGGTTCGGTACGTACCGACTTTTGACGATGTTTCAATTTCTCTAGCTCATTCCCAGGCTTGCAGATAAGGAAAGGCGTCATTCTTTTGCTTGAGCGGAATGGACCAGGCGAAGCTTGAGAAATCATCTACAATGTTCATTACATAGAGGTTACCATTCCTAGATTTTACATCGTGTGGACCATTTAAATCTATCCATACTTTCTCTAACCGTCTTGTTGCCCTATGTCCTACCCCAACCTCTCTCACTTTGGGTACTGAGTTCTTGGTCTGTTTTCCAAGAACACAAGAGTCACACTTTGGCGGAGCGAGAGAGAATAGGTGTCAGGGGACGCCTCCAGATTTCCGCCCGGAACCTTTCCGTCCGGAACTATCCCTCGCGTCAAGCACCCTCTGGAAGCGATTCCGCGCGGGATTCACCCTCAGCACATTCGACGACTCCTGTGGCCGAAGAGTGGGAGGTTTGGTTGGAGACAGTGGGCGTCTGGTGGAGGGTATATGCGCATGTAGTCATAGCGCATGAGTGATGGGTTGTTTAGCGCCGGTCGGCGATCGGGATCGTTCCGTTATTTCTCCGTTCGTTTCCGTTTCCTTTGTTTTCCTTTTCATTGGTTCGTTCCCCTTTCCTTATTGTTCCTGAGTTCATCAGATCATTGTTCGCTTTCCTTTCGGGTTTAGTTTCCGTTTCCGGACGGTATATAGTGGGCTCACTCTGGCAGAGGCAATCCAAGTCTTTCTCTTTGGATTTCCCCTCTGCTAGGTGAGATTCCCGTTGCGTGTATATATTTCGTTCACTTATGTATCTTTGGATTTCCCCTCTGCTAGCTCTGCGTGACGTCCGCTCAGCTGCGAGGGTTGCCCTTACAATAGGGAGGACGGACCTTTGAGCAGGCCATCTTTGGACATATTGATGATGGCTTGGTAATTTGCGTGGCCAAGTCGGCGGTGCCAGGTTTCAAGAGTTGGAACGTTCTGTACGGAAAATGCATGTTCAGTAGTGCTAGAGTGCAAATTAAGAGCATATAAGTTTTTCTGTGAAGATAAACTTCCCCGCGCAATAATTGCACCAGAGGATTTGTTTGTAACCCAACACGTGGTATTGTCGAAGTGGCTAACTGAGTTTGAGTCTTGAGCCAGGCATCGAACTGAAATCAAGCGAACAGTAGCGTTGACAAACATATTCCAAATTCACCTTTATTTTCGCTATTTTTCCTCTATTTTTCGCATTTTTATTGTTTTGTTTTTCCCACATCTTTTTATTTTTCTCTCATATTTTTCTGATCTTTCAGTGATGTTTATTTTCCATTTTTCCATGATTTTATCCATTTTCTATCTTTGTCTTTTGTTCCGTTTTCATCCATTCTATTTATATTTTGACTCAGATTCAAACTGCGCTATCAAT
>KN837082.1:255132-273357 GCA_000827215.1 Sphaerobolus stellatus SS14
TTCCAAGAACAATAAGGAAGATGACTGAGGAGGAGCACCAGGACTGAATGAATGGAGGATAGGAATATATCTAGGTCTGGATATGATCCAAGGTAGTATCCATCATCAAGGTAGGCTGCCATACTTGATCCAAGAACTGGGATTCCATAGGATGAATGCCAGGGAATGAGATGAGGGGGAGATAATATGTGAAAATGAAAATACAATCAGGGGGAAATGAGGTGGTCCCCTGACAGTAGGCATTTTTTCTGGAGTTCAATCACTGATATTTTGTAGACTGGAGAACCTACATGAGGGAAGATGCTTGATAGTGCTGTCATGCTGGAAGCAAGCCGGAAGCGAAATACTCGCACTATGACAACGGGTATATCCACCCATGTTGTCAGGTATTGATCCGAACGGCCATTTTATTAATTGACTTTTATATTATATTTCGACTTATGCCGCATATATGCGCTTATACTCTGTTTCCGCGCGGCTTCTTTCCCGTGCGGCTTTCACATTCATTATCTAATCTTGTTTTCCGTCGTTATTTTCTTATCTTGTCTTATATCTTTTATCTTGATTTTCATCTTCGTTCCATGTGCTAGTGATTACTATTGATTTCAGCCGATGTATTCAACATTCCAACTTTATGTTGTTTTTCTCACCGGCTTCGCTCGGTATGTTATCACACCAATTATATTCTTATGATTTAATCTTCGATCTTATGTTTTTCCTTTTATTTCTCCGATGTCTGACTCGTATAAATACGCTCATTTGTATCTACTTTCTTCAGTCAGAAATCGAATATCGAATCTCGTATTCATCTAATCTTCTATTCGACTCGCACTCTTGTTACTTTCCGTTCGGACCTAAATCTGTTCGGATTCTTATTCTCCTTCTTTTTCTCTATAACTCTCGAAACTCTTGAACTCAGAAATAGGGACAACTTACGACTCTGCAGGGCACAACACATAAGTTGAAGCCGAGTCCCTCCAATACAAGTCTTTGCGTTTCCGAACGGGAACGCGATATACTTCCGTGCGGACTACCAGGTGTATTCCGTACCAGGACGTAACACATGTTTGGCCAGGACGCAAGCGAGCAGTTGTTTCTGCCCAATGAGGGTTCTCTGTAATCGTAATGAAGAATGTCGGGTTACCCATTACCACTGCAATAGCCAGTGCATCATCAGAGACCTGCTCTGATGACCCTCGCTGGCTTCTTCCCAGAAAGGAAGAATGTAAATAAATGTCGGAAGCGGCTTCAACATCTGCTGTTGCCATCAACTCAGCATCTTCTTGCCTTATTCACTGTTGATCTGCCTTGATATATGCCAATTTACAAACAGTTTCTCAGCTCCACATATCCACCAAATATTCATTGGCTAGCCTGCTAAATATCTCGAAACGGTCTTCCCTTAATAATCGCGATCGATAGTGCCAAATCTGCATAACAGCTGAGTCCACATTCACATATTCCACCTCTGAGTGATCTTGATGTGTAGCGGAAGTTCTTCCCCACCCCAGGGCTCCATGAGGAAATAAAAGTGGATATGCAAGCGGCTCCCAGAGGCGACTGGTGGACCCTATTTGAAGCTGGGTATAATCCAGTTTACAAATGATGATGGAGCCGGGGAATAATTGCCAGCTGTGGTATTATCTATCCGGATAATTGCTGCTACTTCCCCAGCACCACTATCGCTCAAAATCAGCTGAGCGTCTGGACAGTCTACAGGGGACAGACTTGACATATGATGGACCACTTGGACGAATCAATTCACCCTTAGAAGTGCTTTCGTAACAGCATTCATCCATGATTCTGGAATGACGTTGGACCATACAGTGTGCGGCATTTCCGAATTCTTCCAGCCATCGTATAATAACCATCGAAGCCCTGAGTTTGGATGACCCGGCCGCAGGCAATGATAAACTTGTCCTTGTATTGCAAGGAAGCCTTGTGGTTCGATATGAACTGGAAACTGATCTGTGGTCTCCATTGCGGCAAAGGAGAGCAATAAGTTGAGTTTCCTGCTCAAGAAAGAGATGTTCGGCTGGCTTCCCAGTCACAAAATTTCAGGTGGTAAAGGAGGTAAGACTTCCAGAATGTGAGCATATTTGCCTCGGTCTCCACAACAAAACCCACCGTTTCGTTCACCTGTTAGAAGCAGAATACCACAGAATTGGCATCTTCTACTCCAAATGTAGTGTGGTCCACGGATACGACCAATCATCCAGCGATTGATTGGTAACTCTGAGGAAAAGAAAGAAATTTATTAAACAAAACAGTGTCGTTACACCAATGTTAAGTAATAGTTACCATCAACCACGTTAAGAGTCTTGTTAAGAGTCTTGAGTAAAAAAAATCGGTTAAGCTAGCTAGAGTGAAGGATGAAATAAGGATGCCTTCTGCTCAGATGATTTCGATTAACTTTCACTCAGCTGTATTTATTTCGATGACTCGTTATCATTTTTGAAAGCCACAAAAATTAGTATGCCTAACGCCACATCACGGGAACCGGGCGGCCTTCGAAGCTCTAACCTCTAAACTGATAGGGTATTTCCGGCCATAGAGTAAGAATGAAAAAGGGTAAGGGTTTCCGGCGTATTAGCGCGGACCGGAAACTCAAAGAAATCATGTATTAATGTGGAAATGTGGACCATAGTATCGGTCACTCATGGAAGACGCCAGCTAAATGGTGGCTTTTATTCCAGAAAACAGCGATGATCATGCACTGAATCAAAATGGAATGACTTCTAAGAACCTACCAATCACAGGATTGCATCATCTCCTTCATATTTGGATAATAAAAATTCACCGACATGCCAACAGACACTCTCAAACTACAGATCTCCGATCAAGTAATAGTGTCTTTCTCCTCGTATCCGTTCCGATGAGCGAGTTGCCAGACCAGTATACGGAACGGTTACGGTACTGATTGCGCCTTAAATGGCCGTACACTTTATGGCCGTAACCGTTTACGGTACGGTGCGGAGCCCTACCATGAAAGCAAGAAGAAAAATACATTTTGCATCCATTGATTGACAACTCAAGGTCATTTTCCAGTGATGTTTACGGTTGAAGAGGATAGTAGGTATTCGCATTGTTCGGTATCAAGCGGAGCGGACAAAGAGAGGAGATTCTGCACGAATACGTCACGCGTGACGCGGGAGCTCTCCCACGAGTCTGTTCTGTGGGAATATCTTCGTACCGCTTTCTTCGACCAACCCTCAACTGTATAGCGGGGATCTCCGACACAGCCTGTATGATGGACGACAATACATCCACAGACAGGATCACGATGGTAATTTTAATTTGACCTTAGATTACAGTATTTTAGATCGAATTTACTTCGCAAATATTTATGTAAATTCAAGATGCCGCTACAATAGGTAATGTCAAGCTGACTGAACTCCAAATCTAACATCCTATATGTCCATTGAAGCGGAGGAAATGCTAAATTTCATTTCAGACCTATCTATTGTTAAGTATATAAATACGACGCTCAGCTTTCTTGACGTCGCTTATAATTAGACAAACACGGTGCAATGTCAGCATTACGGGAGGAATCCCAGGCCAACCCTCTCCCTCCACTATCGATCCTAATTTCAATCTGGTATCATCTACGATGGATGAAGAAACCTCATCACCTACATCTCAAGCTGCCGACTTCATTTCTAGTGCTGTGATCGCGGATGAGAGTGATTTGATGAAAGAAGACGCGGCGCACGTACGTTGACTGGCATGAATGTTGAGGTGAAATAAGAACTAAATTTTAATTCACAGACCAAAGTAATTGATAATGAAACCCAAAGTGCGCCAAAAGAATCGACTCCACCGAACTTTGTAGCGGATGATCGCCTAATGGTAGGAATAAGAGTGACTCGTCTGATTGCCGTCTAAGTGCTTTACAGAAACTAGTTCAAGCCATGAACAACCTCCAAGATGCTGTGACCCAGTCAAATGTACACCTGACTGAAGTAGTCAAAGCAACATCCCGCTCAGATTCCTCCCTGAACCATGATTTCTTCTCACGATATGAGGAACATAACCAGGCCATATTTTGGACGGAGTATGAGAGAGTGGCGAAGCAAACGGACGAGGAATTCTTGGAAAGATATAATGGAGACTTAGATGTCCAGCTCATATTTGTACGCATTACATCTTTTCAGTTTAATATCTGAATTTTCACAAGAAGCCGACTTGTAAGAACCTTCCACTTTCAGGCGGGTCTTTTCTCTGCAGTCAGTTCAACCTTCATTGTTCAAATGGAGGGAGCTCTTCAACCGGACCCAAACACAACTACAAATGCATTGCTTGCTTTTCTTATTCAACAGACTGGTAATGGTACATCGCCGCCTATTGTCGTACAGGCAGCGCTCCAAGCGTGGGATGGTCCAGGGAGTTCAGTGCTTTGGACACAATCATTGGCGTACCTGAGCCTAGGTCTCAGCCTATTAGCCGGATTTGGAGCAGTCCTAGGGAAACAATGGTTAGGTCATTGTAAAACATCCCGGTTCGGGTATGGTCCAAGACATGAACGAGGAGTGCGACGATATCATAAAATGAAGGGAATCGACGAATGGTATCTCCGACCTATCCTTGATTCATTGCCATTTATGCTTCAGCTGTCACTACTATTATTTGGTATATCTTTGGTCATTAACCTCTTTTCGGTTGAGAAGATTCTCGGAGGCATAATAGGAGCTTTGGTTCTGCTTGGGATGATGTTCCATGCATGTACCTTCACGCTGGCACTGGCATATCCTGATTCACCATTCCAGCTTGGACTAACGTCATCTATACGGTCACTCTTGGTCCCCGCCCTTGAGATGATACTTCAATATTTTATATGGTTCAGAACCAGAGTCCACGTCCCTGAAGGTTTATCCACCCATCCATCCATATCTCCGACCCGAACAGGATTCATGCCAACATTAACAGCCTACAAGCTGGATCTTCCTCAAGCTCTCCTCTCCAATGACATTGTATTTATCTCGGATTTACCACAGACTTCATATGAGACAATCTTCCAGACTGGCCTATGGGTTCTGGAAACATCATCAGATAATGATGCCCTTCTGGCCACCATTAACCTCCTTACAGATACTACTTGGGAAATTGATAAAGAAACTGCACGTCGAGCGTTCTGCATTCTTCGAAAATTCCTCGAAAATAATGCTTCAGTAAACATCCTCCAACCTTTTCAGGTTGCGAGATGTCTCGTGTCCATCGCTTCTTTGCATTCTAGGAGTGTATTGGAAGACTATGTTGTTGACTTGAGTGGTAAATCGGTGCATTTATTGGGCTGGTTAGAGAAGGGTTATTACAATCTGGAGAATTCCGGGTACGATACAGTGGCGTGCAAAAAGAATGCACATGTGGTTTTCAGGCACTACCTCATGCCACATCAAGCGGTGACCTGGGGTATGAATATTAGGCTTATATAGACAGTCTGAAAGTATTTTTGAGCATAGAAACACTGGCATTATTCTGCCTCTGGAGAGAAGTGTGATTTTCTGAAGCTGCCCTACTAAAAATAACTCAGTCTATGATTTTTTTTAGAATCAAGTGGTAAATGGGTCTTATAGTTTATTTTTTGCTCTACAATGCTGTATTAGAAACCCCAATCCAATTTTTTCTCCCTAAAGAGCTAAGGGAGGCCCAAAATGGTCACTTTTCAATATTTTACTGGGTTTTAGGGCTGAAATATTCCAAAATGGCTGTATTGTGAGCTTCACAGAGTTCTAAGAAATGGAAATGAGGTAAGGGTTTCTAATACAGCATTGTAGAGCAAAAAATAAACTATAAGACCCATTCACCACTTGATTCTCAAAAAAATTGTAGACTGAGTTATTTTTAGTAGGGCAGCTTCAGCAAATCACACTTCTCTCCAGAGGCAGAATAATGTTAAACGGGTACGTAGTTCTGTCAAACGGGTACGTGGTTCGGGTAGACTAGTAATTGATGCGAGGTCTTGTGAGCAGGGACGAGCACAAGGAGTTCTAGTCCGTCGTCAGTTCTAGTGGTCAAAACTATATTCTAGGTAATATGTACCTAGTCCGTCGTCAGTTCTAGTGGTCAAAACTAGAGACTGGCTACGGGCTTAGACAAGCTTACATACTGATGTGAAATTACGTAAACTGTCTTAAGTAATAAATGTATGCAGAGTCCGAGATAAGTCCGTGATCATACATAGTTTAACAAATAATGCCAGTGTTTCTATGCTCAAAAAATACTTTCAGACTGTCTCTATAAGCCTAATATTCATACCCCAGGTCACCGCTTGATGTGGCATGAGGTAGTGCCTGAAAACCACATGTGCATTCTTTTTGCACGCCACTGTATGTCATATATGAAGTACCTTTGGAAAATCCTTGGCATTCCACCCTTTGGAGTATGGGAAGGTGTTCCCCTTTATGCAGATGCCGCTAGTCCAGGTGCCATGCACTTACTTGGAGAACGTCTTGCCAGTCAAATACGCCAAGGTTCTGATGTGAGCATTGAGCAGTATGCAAGCATCTGGACCCATGCCCTCCGCCATTTGGGTGACAATGCAATCAACCATGATTCGATTAGCTTTCTCATTGTGAACAGTATATGTGGAATTCTTGGATTCCAGTGGCAAGCTAGGGATAATCCTAATTAGTAAGGACCCTCACTTATTCTGCAGTATTTCAATACATATACTCTTCTTTCAGTGTATTAGCGTGCCATTTACCCCATGCCCTATGCAACGAGATTATTCTGAGGATAAATACACTCTTCATTTCAAAGAATCCAAATGTGAACAAAACCCTCATTTCTCCTTTGATTTGTCCCATATCCCAGCTGGTGAGGATTGTACGGGACGCAGAATGGCACTACAATGATCCTGAGAAATGGCAGAGGAGTGTTCCTACACACCTATGGTTGGATCTGCTCAGAGAGGATTGTCATAGGGTGGCCGTATTTGCGGCTCTTTACATGCTTCGCAGCTTTGTTGGCAGATGGGATAACCTGTCTGGCTTGCACAGATTATGGGCTTACCATGATTTCTTCAAGTCAACAGTGAACTTGGAAGTTGCAGATCTGCCATCCATCCATCAATTTCTGACCCAATTGCAAAGAAGCATCCCAGCTTTGAACGAAGATGTCGGCAAGAAAATCGAAGATTCGAATTCCGATCACGATGATGATTCAGATGTCAGATATCAGGTCTCAAGTCGAGGAGCGCACCAAACAGATTACTTCACTGAGGAAGAAAAGCACTTTGACAAGACAGATGTTCTCAGAAATGCTTTGCTTGCACTGGCGATGGTAAAATGACCAGAAAATGGGTCAGAGCCTAGATCAGCCTGCATTAAAGCTATACTTTTTGGGCTGTGTGACGATGATGAGTTCGTTGGGATCACCGCTCTCCATGCATCCTGGGCTTACCGTTACTATATTCCCTTCCTTTCCGACTTAAATCTGGTTGACAAACTTCTGGAGGCTTTGCTTAGTGGTCTTGTCAAATATTCCCTTAAAGATATTGAAGATCTTCATAGTGAAGACCAGTTCAAAAAACCTATATTTCTCCAATATCTGGAACAAACCGTGACCTATTATACTGGTCTGATAAGGTTGTTATTGACTTCATCTGCAGCTCAATATTCCTGGTTAGATGTAGCCGTTTTGGAAAATCTATCCGAGTTTGCTATGTACAGAGGAGGATTCGACATAATGTTCAGTCCCAAGGTAATTATAGACATATTTGAGATCATTGTCTTGATAAACGAAGGTCTCCGTAAAAATACCACCTCTACCCACAACCCAACAGACAACTCCATCTCACAAAACTTAGTGGATGGGTAGACGGTGTATTCAAAGAGCAAAATGGCATGGCGGATGGAGAATCCTTCTTCGAACCTCCTTTCTGAGAAATGGACATCTTCTTTTATCTTTCCAATCTCATTGAGTGTACCAAGATCACCTTAAGCGAAAATTCCGAGCATGCCGTTGATGTCCTCCCACATGTTACTGCCACCTTTGCTGCACTCCAGAGCTTTGTTCATCGAGAGGAACTGAAATCTACCGAACACTTACCCAAGGGGGCAAGGAAGCAACTTCACAAGGCTTGTGAACAGCTTGAGCTGTTGGACACCTAAGTGGAGAGATAGAGCGCTGTAGAATGGAAAGTATGGAACAGGGCTCGTTCTATCAGTCTGCAAGATCCGAGGATAGCTTACACTCCCAAGTGACGGAGAAAGCTTTAGATTCATCGGGGGACCACCCCGAACTAAGTTCATCACCAGGCAAGGAAGAATAAAAGAAAAATTCAACAAGAATGGACACAGAATTTATTTAGTAATTGTGGATTGCCTTATTTCCCCACCCCGAATTAGACGCCCGGCTTTCTAGCTAACCAATGAAATTCCCGTTTGGCCAGGTCACCAGCGGCTCATCAGACAATACCTAGGGTCAAATGGGGCTAAATGAGAGCAGAAGCAAAGGCAGTGGTGGTGTTGTGGTATACTGTCACTGTTAGTATTATTTGTGTGATCACATAATCCCTTGATATCATGGTTTGGCTTTCCTCTCACCCTTTCTTTTTGTTAACTTTCAAAAAGTTTTGATTATTTGTACGGTTACGTAATCCCTTGAAATCATGGTTCGGTTTTCCTCTCATCCTTTCTTTTTGTTAATATTCAAAAAGTTTTGTTAGTGGCCTATAACATTGTCCCAAGCTTTTGAAGGCCAAAACAAATGAAATATAATATCAAAAGAGTGAGAAAAATTCCCTTACACACCATTTATAGCATGCATATAATTGCATTCTTAGGTTATTCACCACAAATAAATACATATATATAAATTAATGAAGTTATGGTGTTAATCTCTTCCTCCCTTTATAGCATGCATATAATTGCATTCTTAGGATATTCACTACAAATAAATACATATATAAATTAATGAATTTATGGTGGGAGTCTCCCTCCCCAGGTCCACAATCTCCATATAAATGTAAACAACTGGGAAAGAAAATCCAATATAAATCTGACTATTAGATACTATCTCCATAATTCTAATATTTTTCTACACAACTTGCAGCCAGAGCCATTTACACCACTTCATGGTTTGCCCGGCGACTATTAGTCAGCTTAGTCATCTTTGGCTAACCTTCGGGGTGGGGAAATAAGGTCACCCAGTAATTGTTGATATATTTGACAATGTAATTGTATAAACGTATTTGATAGCAAAGAGACCACGGATGAGCAGATCAAGGAAACCATATATTTGAGATCCTATAGTCATGCAGCCAAAATGAGCAGTAGACAACAGCTACCTGAAATCCTGAACCATCCTCTGTATGTCTTGAGAATGCATATCATAGAGCAATCCAATATGAGAGGCGCAACCGCTGGTCCGCAAATGCTACAGATAGGCAGATGTGAGTGGAGGCAGTACGACAATGGAAGTGAGATTCACACGTACATGTTCATGTCCATGTCCATGTCCATTGTCCGTTCGCAGATCATGCAACACCCTGCCAATCCATCGAGTCGAACATTGCAGGAACAGTGAAGCGGTATCGGAGTGCTTAGCATCCTCATAATGCTTGGGGGTCCAACACGCTCCAGATTCATTGACCTATACGGTGATAGTCAGTCCCTATTCAATATCCATAGGCATGATCCAAGGCTGCATCCATCGTCATCATGGAACTCCTATCAAACTCATTGGGTGCAAGTACTGATACCTATTCTGGTAATGTAACAGCTGAAAGTACGTTATGGTTTTCATTGAACAATGGCACACCATTAGACTTGAAGACTTTCAAACCAGATACACACTCGTTAAAGCAGAATGTGCCGATATGGAAGTTGTATCTGCCTTCTATTGCCTTCGGTTCTCCATTGAACTTATCTAGACCTTGTTGTACTCATGGAATCCTTCGACCGGTTCATCAACGTATATGGCAGATCTCCAAGCAGGGTATCTCCAAGTGATCATGAATCACAAGGGAGCCAGTAGATCGCCAGCCTTGAGAGAATAACAGCATTCGGGAATGATCACTGGAGACATTGTAAAATTTCCTGAGTGTTAAGCCCTGTGCTTAAGTGTCACAGCATGTGACTTCGTTTAACCTCTACGAAGCTTTGGAGAAGGTCACATACCTTCGGAGAACTTCGTTTAACCTCTACGAAGCTTTGGAGAAGGTCACATACCTTCGGAGAACTTCATTTGGACTTTGTTCGACTTCCTATCTTACTTTGTTCGACTTCGCTTCTCACCTCGCCTTCGTATCTGCACAACAAACCCTTTGCCCACATCCCGACTTCTTCTTGATCCTGAGGGCAATGCCTTTGCCCACCTACTTCCTTCTATCACACTATCCGCTCCACTATTCCATAAGACTATTATTGGTCTTCCCCGGACCTGGCACAATTGGTCCTCAACACTTCTTCTATTTCGACAGGTGACACTTTGTCATGCCCGTTCCTAGTTCGTTTGTATTGTTTCCGTTCGCTTATCTTTTCTTATGGCATATTTCCGTTCGCTTATTTGTTCTCATGACATATCCTCCGTTCGCTTATATTCGTATTGCATATTTGTCTGTCATACCTTTTCAATCATTCACATTATTCGTTTATATATTCCCCTGAACCTTCACTATTCAACGATACGCATATACCCATTGTTCTATCACTCTATGTCATGTTATGTTCCGCATTTGACTTAATTGTTTGTAAGACTTCCTTCTGCTTTCGTCCATGGACTTATAGTATATAAGTACATGTATCTTAGCTAGTTTTCTCCAGTCGGATATTAGCCCATTAAGCCTTATAGACCTTAGTGTATATCATTCCTATAACTTGAGCCTAGTGCTCATTCCTCTATATACTTCAGACCTCTATTACCTCCGAACCGAATACGACCTTCGAAGATCAACTCCAAACTCCATCCCGAACCTTTGATCTTACTCCGAAGTCCTACCTTCGTTCAGGACTTCGTTCGGACTTCGTTCAGAACTTCGGTATTCGAATCTGCTCTCATATTGTTGGTTCTAATCTGTTCCAAATTAAGGACACATACATTTCGAGGTGGCGCAACCTATGATGTTGAAACCAAGTCCTTCGGTTCTAACCCTTCGTTCTTTAGTGTGACTTCGTTCGTTACTTCGGTCACGCTTCGGAACCCTTCATTAAGATCAGCCCATAACACTGAGTCTAAAAGTCCCAGGAAATCTTATGCCTCTGGCAAATAGTATTAGCATTTCTTGAGGCAAAAATTGACATGAAATGTTGATTAATTTGAAGATTTCCTGAAGCATGAAAAATTGAATTGTGTTAACATTTCCTGAAATTGGAAAACTTACATGCATTCAGAGTTTTCACATGATTTCCTGAGGTCAGAAATGGTGGTAAAATTAAATGCATTTACCTAGCTTTCTAAAAACACAAATATACAAAAAATAATGTATTTGTTCAAGATCTCCTGCTGAGATTATCATGGGGAAATATCAAATCACTTTAGAATTTCCTGAAATATAAACAGCACAGAAATTTTGGATTTGTTCAAGATTTCCTGGCTGACATTACTCTGAGGAAATGCTGAATTATGTTAGAATTTCCTGAGTACACAAACATTGGAGAAACTCTGGATTTAGCTAAGATTTTCTGATGCACAAACACTGAGGAAATATTGAATAATATCAAGATTTCCTGAGCAAGATTACTGTCAGAAATATAATCATTTTCCCAAAATTTCCCCATTCTCAAATTTCCATATCCAGATATTTTTGGGAAAATGATGATTTTTCTGACAGTAATCTTGCTCAGGAAATATTGATATTATTTAACATTTTCTCAGTGTTTGCATGTCAGGAAATCTTAGCTAAATTCAGAGTTTCTCCAATGTTTGTGTACTCAGGAAATTTTAATGTGATTCAGCATTTCTTCAGGGTAATGTTAACCAGGAAATCTTGGACAAATCCAAACTTTCTATGCTGTTTATATATCCAGGAAATTCTAAAGTGATTTGATGTTTCCCCATGATAATCTCAGCTAGGAAATCTTGAGCAAACCCATCATTTTCAGTACATTTGTGTATTTAGAAAGTGAGGTAAATACATTTAATTTTACCAACATTTCTAACCTCAGGAAATCTTGTAAAAACTCTGAATGCATCCAAGTTTTACAATTTTCAGGAAATGCTAACACAATTCAATTTTTCATGCTTCAGGAAATTTTTAAAGTCATCAACATTTCCTGTCAATTTTGGCCCCAAGAAATGTTAATACTATTTGCCAGAGGCATAAGATTTCCTGGGACTTTTAGACTCAGGAAATTTTACAATGTCTCCAGTGGATGAAGTTCCTTCGACAGGTTTTGAGTGTATCACAGACCAAAAAGTGATACAATACACTATGAGAGGCGCAGTGGGGCAAATACTAGGGGTAGGTCGGTGTGAGGGTAGGAAGACAATGAGCTCGAGATACATATACGCGACTATTGATCGTTCCAAGATCATACAACACATTTACTGACGTTGAGCGTTCCACACTTAGCCATCCATTTGAACACACTATGAACGACGAAGTGTTATTGAGTGTTCAGCCTAGCGCAGGTTCGTCCTCGTAACACTTGCGTGTCCAACACGCTCTGGATATTCATCGACGAAGATCGTGGTATAAAAACAAACCCGTTGACATATGTAACAATATGCAGTCTCTATTAGGTATCCGGGGGCCGCTTCAAGACCGCATCCCTCGTCGTTATTGAGCTTGTTGGGTGCATATCCTGATGCGTTATCTCGACAATCTATCGGCTGAAGGCAAATTGTGGGGTAAAGAAGAAGAACGTCATACCATAACGCTTGAACACCGGCAAATTTGATTGATCATAAATACAGCCACTAAAGAAGAATGTGTCCTTGTTCCAAGGTAACATAGGCGCCCGTTGCCACTCCTCCAAAAGCAGCTGAAGTCGCAGCGAACAACATGGCGAGTAAATGAAGGATGCCATAGGATGAAGGAGGCAAGATAGCCCATATGATGCCGTGTCCATGGCTGATCCATTGCTCGCAGTGGTCCAGGACGGATAGGAAGACGGAATGTTTGTCCAGGTGTCGTACAGACGAGCCAAGTCCAAACATGTCCTTATATGGGCGGTACAGAATTAAGATCGTTAAGGAATGATATGCCTTGATGAAGCTAGGATATATATGTCGTTGGAGCCAGATGAACGCCTTATTGATGAAGCGAGGTTGTGACTACATTGGTTGACCTATCTCCACGGTTAGGGAAATAAAGCAGGCTGAAACAGTACCGTGAAGTTTGCATACTATTAGCGTACGATATCTATTGTCATGCTTGGATAGAGGATGGACAGATCACGTGAGATAGGAGGTACGTTCCAGGTTCCAGGTATAAGAACCAAGGCGCGTCCTTCGCATCTAATACCAACAGATACGAGTAAGTAAGAGATCTGATAGGGGATGCAGATACACAACGCACATAAGATCATCAGAAGTAGTGGATAGCATGCTGTCCTCTGACACGGTGTGCATTCGAAATCGATGAGGGACTTAGTACCCGGCCATGCGACCTGAGAAGCTCTTTTGTCCCGATTCGTTCAACATAAGGAATGCTAGGAAATATGACAGAATGATTAAGATCTACATGGAGCTTCACAGGAGCGATCGATAAGACTTGTGGGGAATCCTGGTCGCTGGTAACCGCCGACTATGGAGAACCTGGAGCTGAATCGAACGAGTTTTGACCTAGGGTCTCCAGGCTTTAAAGTCGAGGATAATAGCGCGGCGAGTGCTGTTATTAGTGAATAAGAGGCAGAATGATATCTCTAGGGGTCTGTAAGGTAAAATGAGATCGATGATAGATAGTGGACCTAATGGTTCACTAAGTACGCACCTTCAGTTTCAAGACATGAAATCGAATTATCTCTTTCCAATATCATCACGTGTAAATTCAGCTTGGGCCGTCAGTAGCACAGAAAATTATGTAGAAAAGAGGAGGGAGGGTAAGAACACGTGAGCAGGGGTGACATCGTGACAACGGTCACGGTCACGATTACCGACAGTTCTTTCCATTCGGCGTCGACTGAGTCGATGCCGAAGAGTCCCAATTCCACTTCAAGCTTCAGCGCTTCGGCTTCAGGCCTCGGGATATAATGTCTCCAAGTCAGGTTAGTGGATTATAACATCACAAACGGATACGAGGAGACTCCACGGAGCTTCAGAGACCATTCCCGCGTCAAAGGATGTCCGAGTGGTCTCGTGACCCTCACAATAGACTCGAACCTAATCCCTTTCTCACGGTGACCCTGAGGTCACCATGGACTCAGGCTCACCGTGGGAAAGGCGCTGGCTCGCGAGTCTAGTCAAACAAGAATTCCACGGTAGCGACACCAGCGATGCTTAACAGCATAAATAAATGTTAATAACAGTTATGACTCTCAATGCAAGGATCGCACCAAACATAAAGTGAGGGATCTTGCTTTTCATGCTGGGAGGCGTAAATTGAAAGCTCATTGTAGAGACTCTTTCAGCGTACTCTTGAGTCGAATTCAGCATACGTTCAATGCCTGCTGCCATAACTGCAGCGTAGAGCATCGCCGTCGCAGGTGGGTGCGTTTTCACTCGGCGTACACGTTAGAAGCGAAAATTCCCAGGAGCTGTCCTGCAAGAATTTTATTTTTATTTTCAGATACCTGCCTGGCTTATTTTATAGCAAAGTTCGCACATTCGGTTGATCGGCAGCGCCTCTCAGCCCTGTCTTCTATATGCCACAGCGCTAGTTATATTCGAGTCAATTTGTAATGAAAATTCCACGGACAAGACTCCCAGACCCATCATCCCTCCTTATCTCACACAACGTCAGCAGCAGAACTAATCATGACCTCCCACGTTTTTCACAGTGTACGCCCTAGCTTTAGTCTAACAAAAGCTGTCTTATCTGACGTGCCTTGCAGAACCGCTTGGAACCCGGACAGGAAGGCACGAATCAGGTACATCTATCCGTCATAAATATTTCTTCATAATAATTAAAGTTTCTCTTTCAGCCCGAAGGGATGCATGAAGACCGAACCGTGTACCCAGCAAACGAACAGATGGACTCAGGGAATGCCACTGACATCCCTGCACATGCTTTCAGTACTCTTCCGGACCTAGTGGGCTTTGCCATGGCTCCAGCTCCTAGTGCGACATCATTATCTCCCTCGAGACTAACAGAAAATCTCGAAAAGGTATATTTTATTATGGTTGGCGTTTGGCATGGTAGCTAAGGTGTCTCTTGCAGTCCAACACTGTCGACGATGGCAGAAAGAGTCATAGTGATTCCTCAGACACAGGAAAGCCGGTAGCACCAAATGAAGAAAGGCAAATCAAGTGGTATGGACAGCCCCTTTTCTCAATCAATCCGAAATCTTGATGGAATAATGGTCTCCAGTCACTTGTTGACCATCTTGTTGGAGCTATGAAGGATACAAATGCATATTTGAAGAAGTTAATTGAAGCCACCTCGGAGTCGCAAACTTCCTTGGATCATATTTTGAAGACAATGCATCAATCTGATTTTTTCTCTCGTTATGAAGAAGGTGATGAGGCTCAATTCTGGAATCAATACAAGCAAGTCGCAAAGCAAACAGACGAAGAATTCTTGGAACGATACAACGGAGATTTGGATGCCCAATTAATCTTCGTAAATGTTTTTATAAATATTCAGTTCATTGATCTGATTTCCATCTCATGCTCTTAGGCGGGTCTCTTCTCGGCTGTCAGCTCTGCCTTCATTTCCAAATGGAAGGCGCTTTACAACCGGACACAGACGCAACGACAAATGCTCTGCTTGCATACCTTGTGCAACAATCAAGTAATGGAACATCGGTGCCTGCTTTCGTACATACATCCCTTCAACCCAGGACTGGCCTGGGAAGTACGGTTCTTTGGACGCAGGCCTTGGCATATCTTAGTCTGGGTCTGAGTCTCCTAGCTGCATTTGGTGCCGTTCTTGGAAAGCAATGGCTGGCTCAGTTTAAAACATCGCGCTTCGGCTATGGCACACGCTCGGAACGGGGTATCCGAAGATATCGTAAAGTGAAGGGCATTGAAGAATGGCATCTGCGTCCTATTTTAGATTCCTTGCCTGTGATCCTACAATTATCTCTCCTCCTCTTTGGCATCTCTTTGGCAGTTGACCTCTTTTCGTTAAATAAAGGTCTCAGCGGTGTCATCACCGCTTTATTGGTATTTGGGATTATATTCCATGCAGGGACCTTCATTTTGGCGCTGAAATACGAAGACTCCCTGTTCAAGATTGGCTTGACGATAATAGCATGGTCACTCATGGACTATCTACTGCAGCGTCTATCACCTTCAGGCTATTCCCAACAGGCAAATCGTGTCATCAAGAGCCACGGCCCATCCAGGGAAGAAAATGGTGTATCATCTCAGGAAATCTCTATAATACCAACATTAATTCCAAATTCTGGGTTATCTGAAAAACCAATTTCGCCACTCCTTCAGTTGACACATAACCGTCGCATCCCCTCACAGGAAATATTAATTCAGCCCTATGACTTCTGCAGACATCAACAGAAACTGAAGTTATTGACAGGGTCTTGGCATTCCTAAGAGAGAAAGCTTACTGGAATATTGATAGAGACTCTGCAAATTAGGCATTCCGTATGCTTCAAGGAATATGTGACTCAGAAGTTGCCCCCAAATCCCCTAGAAGTGAAGAGTGTCTTTTAGCCATTTCAGCACTAATTTCTCTTGGCCACCTGGGGAATGTTGTCCTTGACTCCGAGGAATCCTTGAACGTGATGGATTGGCTGGAGAAGCATTACCGTGCTATGATGAGCAAAGGTGCATTTAATAGTGTGGAGACTCGTTGGAAGCTTCTACGGCTTCCTCCTTCACAAGAGACACCCATTATTTTTGACTGTGTGAAATGCTTTAGCAAAAGTGTTGTTTTAGTCTGAGAGAAAATCTAATGATATTTAGGAATTTCATGCCAACAGAAATGCTGGAGGAAAGTTAGATTTTATAAGTGTTGAAATGATAAACAAATTTATAACTTATACAAGAAATAAATCCTATCCAGAATCCATATCTTTTCATTTTGATTTAGAGAAAACCCAAATTTTGGCTGTCCAGAAGTCAAGACTAAATATGAATTTTAGAAAATGCTTTTACAGTAATTAAAAGTCAGATTTTAGCTTGGTCAGAAGTCTTTGCTAAAATCTGAAAGGTGGGTGATTACAATTTACACTGAAAGATGTAATAACTGGTGTCCACATTTCAGAATTTCATCTAACAAGATTTAGGAATTTCATGCCAACAGAAATGTCAGAGGAAAGTTAGATTTTATAAGTGTCAAAATGATAAACAAATTTATAATTGAATTTTAGCAATGACTTTTGACCAAGCTAAAATCTGACTTTCATTTACTATAAAGGCATTCTCTAAAATCCATATTTAGTTTCAACTTCTGGATAGTCAAAATTTGGGTTTTCTCTAAGTCAAAATGAAAAGATATGGATTCTGGATAGGATTTATTTCTTGTATAATTTATAAATCTGTTTATCATCTCAACACTTATAAAATCTAACTTTCCTCCAACATTTCTGTCGGTACAAAATTCCTAAATCTCATTAGATGAAATTCTGAAATGTGGACACCAGTTATTACATCTTTCAGTTCAAATTGTTATCATCCACCTTTTGGATTTTAGCAAAGACTTTTGACCAAGCTAAAATCTAACTTTCCTCTAGCATTTCTGTCAGCATGAAAGTCCTAAATCATATTAGATTTTCTCTCAGACTAAAACAGCAATTTTGCTAAAGCATTTTGCACAGTCAAAAAGAATGGACATCTCTTGTGCTTTGCAGGAAGCTGCAAGCGGGGTTGATGCAGGAACTATGCGCCTTTTAAGAATATGCATCCAAAAGCAGAACATCCCCAGTACGGCACATTCAATTGAAGAATATACCAGCATCCTGTCATATATCCTTCACAATGTCGATCAGGTGTATGGAAGAGTTTGGACTATGTCAGGGGACGCCTCCAGATTTCCGCCTGGAACCTTTCCGTCCGAAACTATCCCTCGCGTCAAGCACCCTCTGGAAGCGATTCCGCGCGGGATTCACCCTCAACACATTTGTCGACTCCTATGGCCGGAGAGTGGGAGGTTTGGTTGGAGACAATGGTCGCCTGGTGGAGGATATATGCGCATATAGTCATAGCGCATGAGTGATGGGT
>KN837082.1:310129-355930 GCA_000827215.1 Sphaerobolus stellatus SS14
AAGAAGAGCCTACCAATTCTTAGCGAGCCCTAGCAGCTCTATCCCAGGTAGCGCTATCTAGCAAGTCGACATGCTAGGAAGCCATTTAGCCGCCCGTGTCAACTTTCCTGATGCAACATAACTTTAGTAAATGCTTTGACTCTCAATGTAATAATAGCACCAAGCTGATCTCAAGTTGCTATCGTGAGTTCTTCGAATATGAGGAGGATAAGGTGAGGGACCTTGCTTTTCATGTTAGGAAGGATAAATTGAAATTTCGTTGTCTTCTCAGAGTTTCTTTCCGCGTAGTCTTGAGTCGACTTCAGCATACTTTCAATGTCTGCTGCTATAACTGCAGCGTGGAGCGTCGCCACCACCACAGGTAGATGCATTTTCACTCAGCATATACCTTAGAAATGAAATTTGATAGTAACTGTCTTGCAAGAAATGGATTTATCTTTAGATGCCTGCCCCGCTTATTTTTATGTCGAAGCTCGTACATTCAATTGACAAGATGCGGTGCAGCGTTCTGACCTGCCGGTACGTTCCTACCCTGTCTTCTGATGTGCCACGGCGCTACTTATATTCGGCTCCATTTATATGAAGGTGCCACGAACAAGAATCACAGACCCTTCTTCCCTCCGTTATCCTGCAATCCCTTATCTCCCACAACATCCGCAGCAGAACTAATCATGGCCTCCCATATTTTCCACAATGTAGGCTCTAACTTCAGTTTAACAATAGCTGTCTTATATGACGTGCGTTGTAGAATGGCTCGGAACAGGAAGGCACGAATCAGGTATATTTATTTGTCACAAATGTTTCTTCCCAATAATTAAAGTTTCTCTTTCAGCCAGAAGGGATATATGAAGACGGAATCGTACACCCATCACACGAACAGATGGCATCAGGGAATGACTCTCACTATATCCCCGCGCATGGTTTCAATACGGATCTAGCTCTAGCCATTAAACACCTCCGTGAAACGATTGGAACTATGAACCATTCACTGAACGCGCATCTGACGGATTTAGTGACAGCCACTTCGCAGTCACAATCTTCGCTGAACGCGCATCTGATGGATTTAGTGACAGCCACTTCGCAGTCACAATCTTCTCTGGATGATATTTTAAAGACTATGCACCAATCCGAGTACTTTGCTCGATATGAGGACAGCGAGAGAGCTAAATTTTGGACACATTACGAGAGTGTGGCAAAGCAAACCGACGAAGAATTCTTAGACAGATACAATGGAGACTTGGATGTTCAACTAATATTTGTACGTATTATCATTACACTTGTAGCGGTCTAATTCTCAGCTTCTGCACGTAGGCAGGCCTTTTCTCAGCTGTCAGCTCTACTTTCCTCGTACAAATGGAGGGAAATTTGCAGCCAGATCCAAACGCAACCACCAACGCTTTGCTTGCATACCTCGTACTACAACAATCCACCAATGGAACATCCCCACCTGCTATCGTACAAATGACTCTTCAGCCATGGACTGGGCCAGGAAACACAGTTATTTGGACACAGGCATTGGCGTATCTTAGTCTTGGCCTGAGTTTACTGGCCGCCTTTGGTGCAGTACTTGGCAAGCAATGGCTGGGTCACTTTAAGACCTCTCGGTTTGGCTATGGTACCAGGCATGAACGCGGAATCCGAAGACATCGTCAGATGATGAGTCTTGACCAATGGCATTTACGACACCTTCTAGACACACTCCCGATTATGCTACAACTATCCCTGCTTCTATTTGGTGTTTCGCTGGCTGTTAATCTGTTTCCGCAGAATCAAGGGCTCGGTGGTCTCCTCATTGCATTGGTGCTATTCGGAACCACATTTTATATGTCCACATTCCTAGTGGCATTAAAATATCCGGATTCGCCTTTCCAGATCGGCCCCACTTTACTGATACGAGTAATCATGGATTATATCATCGGGAGGATATCGTCATATCTCCAATGGTTCAATTCCCTTTTCAAGAGAGAAGCTCCGGTCCAAACCATCCCCGCAATATCTACTAACGAGAAGGACTCCATGGAAGTGACAGATATCGGTGATTATGACTCACCGAAAGAGCCAATTCTTCATTTCATGCCGGTTAATAGCCTGGAATCCCCTTCTGAAACCCAGGCGCTTTTGCCCCCAATCCTATGGCTTTTGGAAATATCGACTGATACTGATGCCCTTGACGCAGGTCTGGGTTTAATTAAAACTATGAGCCATTTGAGCATTGATACTCAAATGGCTAAGCAGGCCTTTCGTGTTCTTCGAAGGTTTTGCGAAAATCTCCCGACATCATCCCTTAACCCATACCTGGCAGAAAAGAGCATTTACTTTATCTGCACTCTACTCTGTCGTGGTCTGATAGACGATAGTGTCTTCGCCTCCTCCGACCAGCCGCAGAAGTTGTCAACCTGGCTGCAGCTGAGTTACAACGTTGTGGTTGAGAGTGGGATTGATGTATCATCATTGAAATCTCTTTTGGTCATCGTTGGGATAAAGCCAAATGAAGAGTTGGACCTCAAGACTCTTTCTACTACTTCAAGACTCACATATCTCTTCCGAAAAAATATTTTCCGCGAACTACGCCAGGAAGAACACGTTCCGTTTCAGCATTGTGCCGACATATGGATACAAGTCCTACGTCATGCTCCAGATACAAAGGACCATGACATGACTTTACTTTACGTCAGCATGAGTATTGCCTGGCTTCTTGGCGTAGAACCCACAGAGGATATTAATACCTGTAAGAGTTTTTTAATTTTTGATTGCAACTTTGGTGATTTAGCTGCCATTTTTCTTTTTCTCTGTACTAGCCCATTGTGGGCCGTTCTGTGCTGAGATACTATTGAGGATAAATTGGCTCTTCGCTTCCAAAGGATCAAAAGAAAAGAAGGACAATGCACTGTACTTACTTTATCCGATATTGCTCATCGTAAGGAAGACCCCGGAGGCACGTCAGGTTTATGCGAATATAACCTATGGGAGTATCCCTACGCGCCTCTGGCTAGATCTCCTCAGAGGCAATTATCATTGGGTATCAGTCTGTATAGCACTGCGTATTCTAACTAGCATGGTCGAAACAGGGAACAAGGAGTCTCCATTTAACCGAATCTGGACCTACCACAAATTCTTCAAGTCATCGGTGGAATTAACTGTTCAAGATCAGCAATTGCTTGCGATGTTCTTGGACGACTTACCAAGCAGGAGACAAATGTGGAATCAAGGCAACAGTAAGAAACAACCTGGACGTCCTGATGAGGAGAACAACTCCGATGATGGACGTCTATCAGAAGGGAAGGGAAGGGAACTGAACCTTTACTTCGCTGAGAAAGATGGGTATTTCGAAACGATACAAGTCCTAAGAGATATCCTGGTTGCAATGGGGATGACCAGATGGAGTGAGAATCCTGGATCAAAGACTAGCACCGTCTTTATCAACGCTATCATTTTCGGACTCCAAGACACATATGCACCTAGTACAAGGATATCCGCTCTGCATGCAGCATGGGCTTACAGTGACTATATCCGACGTATTTCCGACGGAAGCCTGGGGAGTCAACTTTTCTCAGCTTTGCTCAATAGTCTGGGAAGCTCAGTGGAAACTGTCAGCCGCATTGACATTGATGAACCAACCTCAGAGTTTATGGCACACTTGGAGCAAACCATTGCATACCACCTTGGCCTGATTCACATGCTCTTAATGGCATTTACCGCGTTGGAAACACAGATACCAAGCCCGAAAGAGCCTCTTGATAGAAGCGTGATCATACCTGGCGATAGCAATGAAAGGTAAGGAATGTGATGACGCATAAGTAACCATGATCTAATGACAAACCCAAAGCAATGGTTCAATGCAGCCTCAACAAGAGCAGCCACGGTTCACTCCGATGGCAGGTCGTACCCGTCATCCTCGGAAAAAAGAGGAGCCCATTCCAACGGTATACTCGCTGTTGGATTCGCCATATTTGGAAGTTTTACCAAATATTGCTACATACGTCAAGGGATCCAGGATGAATTTGGATGGAAAGCTGATAATGCAGCTCTTGGAGATTATCGCCTTGATCAATGATCGGCTCCTCGGAGACAAATTCAGTACGTCTAATCAGAAATTAGCCGAGAAATCTACGCAAATGAAGACAGTCTGGGCATTTATTTGCCACTGGACGAGCAACGTTGACAAAGGCGAATTATTCTTTCAATATCCCCTCGGTGACATGGATGAGAATTTCGTCTTTTATGTTTCCAAGGTCATTGATTGGACTGGTGGCTTAGAAGATATGGGTGAAGCTGTAGATGCCTTGCCGATGGTTGATGCCACGGCCCTGTTACTCAAGCAGAGCATCGACCGACACCAAAGAGGCAATCACATAGAGTCATCATCCTCGGAACTACCACTCTCGAAAGCAAAGGAGCTCTATTCGTCACTGAGGAAATTGGCAGCGTCGATTGAAAGGCATAGAATGGAAAGTATGGAATTAGGCTTAATTCGTCACTCGCTTAAAGGATCAATGTCCAGTTCGGAGACATCAATGATTAGTATACCTGGATGGCTTTTACCAAAAGAATGATTGATGTATGCATCGTATACTGTTCGGATAGAGAGGTCGATTAGGCTTTCAATGACACCTCGCGAGATGGCTCAAAGTCGGGTTAGGCGATGACTGCATTTGAATAACTCAGTACGGTTCAGATGGCGAACAGTTCCGTATCGTTCAATTATGTAAACTAATTTTACGGAAGGAGAAATAAATATAGGAGCTAGACATTACAAAGACGGTATATCCACATACGAAAGAGCTAAGTACTGTTATTTGTATCGCCTTTCGTCGTTCAAAAATAGAGATTGGGACGGGACGGGTGCGATGGTGTATAAGGATGCAATACGTTCGAAGATGATGGTATTCCTTCAGATAAGCTGCAGATAGGAAAGTCCAAATAAATGGATATAACCAAAAATAAATAAATAATGAATGTGCATACATGACAACCCAGTTCAACTGATCAGATGTTCGGTTGCCGAATGATTTCCTCCGCCAGTGAAGACTGGCCTATCGAGTTAATGGTAAGGTCCGTGTCATCAGCGATGGCATGACTGCACTCGGGACGTTTTAGGCTCGATGGCGATATAGAAGGGAACCCAAAAGATGCAGGATAATGAATGCGCCGTCCTGGACATCCTTAGGTATGATCATAGTCATAGTGTTTGTGCTTGCTCCATCGACACTGAACACATTGGGTCGAGATGCCGTTACACCACAAGGGTAATCTATCAGTTTAATGCGGGTTCGGACTGGAATAAAAGATTGACATAACATAGTACCTTATGATTGTAAAGTTCAATCTAGTGTCAATGCAGCCATCGAAGAAGAATGCGCCATTAAGCGTCCATTAGGTAGGCGCCCGTTGGTAGCACACGAGGAGCTGAGGATCGCAGATTAAGCGACTTCGTGATCTGAAATCGCACGGAACTGTAGGAGAGAACGCATAGCTCCAATGCAGAGTTTGATAAAAAGACTGTTTATCGCTGTGAATGCGTAAAGAATGATCTGAAGAAGCGAGGTTCGTGGAGGGGCAGCAAGCTTGGCGAGGCACACCGGTCTCGTCGATGATGATAAGCATGTCGAGAAGGGTTGAAATGAGGCGAATACGACAAAGTACATAGGCGACTGACGCAAAAGGGATGGTTTGTAGACGAAGCAGCCCAGCCGAGTCATTGCTTGCACCGGTCGGCTTATCTTCAAAGGCAGCAGCGGACCAGACAAAAGATTATAGAGATTGTGTAAAGGTTTGTAAAAGATCGATGGCTTTGGCACTTGTTGAGCCTGGAGCCAAAGGAAGGCATGAGTACAGAGGTATGCCAGATCGCATCGGTCGACCTATCTCGAAGGTTAGCAAAACGAGGTGGGCGGTAACGAGATCATAAGATGCGCGTACTATTACGGTACAATATTCGAAGACGGTCTTTGGTTAATACTTGAAGAGTCATGTCGAATGGCAGGAAATACGTCCGAGGATTAAGCGCCCGAACTTCATGGTGCGCAAGGTAATCGAGTCGATATTCTACGAATGAAGGCACATTAATAGAGTGGTATAAGATACATAATGAGATGTACCTTCAATTAGAGCAAGTGATATTGATATCTAGTCCCTTTGTCACGCAACGGACGTTAAGGGGCGGCTGAGCTAACCGGGTGCGAACGATAGGGACTTGAGCTCTGAAGTTGAACGGCAAGAGGTTGGGGTCTTTCATAATGTTGAACCCTTATACATTTCTTCGTGTAACGAAAGAAGATACTGCAGGGGTTGTCGATAATATGACTCGGCGTATGCTGAAGATACGAGGTTAGTGTTGGGTATACTCATCGTTCATGGATACGCACCATGCAGTTATGAACAGTGTACGAAAATGACAATGGTTAATTACCCTGTAAAGTCCATCATACGTTGTCCGATCCATAGCTAATACTCGCGGAATACACGATACGCTGAACGGGAGTTGACAAGATTGAAAGCACTGCGTGGACATAGAGAGCGGCGTGAGTAAACTGCATAATAAAACAAAGTACAAATCAGCAGATTGAACAGCATTTGATTATTATGGAGTAGGCAAACCTTAAAATCGTGAAAGAACAATGCTCCCAAAATGACTGATAACGAACGATTCATCTAGCCAAGCAGTGTGGTTGACCGTCAAAGAGCGGTCTTTTCCGGTCCTTCCGCAAAGAAATGCCTTTTAACTGTCAGAACGGAGTAAATCATTGAAATGTGTAGAAAAGAGGAGGAGGGCAAGGAAGTTACTACTAAGTACGCGCGAACTTCGACTCGGCTAATCGTGGGAGGAATGACTCAGTCACGATAGTCACGCTTACGCCACTGTAGTGTTCCTTTTGCTCGACACCATCCCGACCTCAGCGAAACACATTGCAAGCGTTTAAAGAAAACACAATTATTAATTCTGAGCACATTCCCTGTGTCTTTGAAAATGCTCTACTTCATATTTATTTTCCTCCGCATCCAATCCACATCTCCGCACCTAGAGAAAACTCTATTAAAAAATACACAGCACGTATCATTAAAAATTGTTATACTAGACCTGTGTGGCTATTTCCCGATGTGTCGCCATGGCCCCAAATGCGGCGACGAGATTATGTGGAGCCACAGGAGAGCCATGGCGGCACATCGAGATTTAGCCACACAAAGGCCACCTAGCTTTTGCGAATTTTGATTCCACATCACCGCCTGTCTCCTTATGCTATTGCTTATTCCGGATCGAGCAACAAAACCGAGTGGAGTCGGGGATTGCCGCTTGCCGCCGCTTGGGTTGACAGTAGCTTAGTCGTAGAGTGTGCGTACAGCTCCCGACGTTTCCGTTTTCGGGGCCTAGTCAGGCCAATACACCACCACCGCCACCACCTTTCCCATGGCTCCTAGTGGTACATTATCTCGCAGACCCTCACGACTAGCGGAAGATGTGGAAAAGGTGCATTTACTTATACGATGTGTTTGGCATGATAGCTGAGATGTCTCTTGCAGTCCAACGAAAATAGCCGTAGTGATTCGTCATCGAACTCAGAAGAATCAGCGGCATCTGCGGTATGAACTGTCCACTTGTCTCAGTTCGTCCGAATTGTTAACAGAATAACGGCCTCCAGCCATTACTCGAAGCGATGAACCATCTTGTTGGGACTATGAAGGATACAAATGGGCATTTGTCGAAGTTAGTGGAAGCCACCTCCGAGTCCCAAACTTCCTTAGATCATATTTTGAAGACAATGCATCAATCTGATTTTTTCTCTCGTTATGAAGATGAGGAGGAGGCTCAATTTTGGAATCAATACGAGCGAGTTGCAAAGCAAACGGACGAAGAATTCTTGGAACGATACAACGGAGACTTAGATGCTCAATTAATCTTCGTAAGTACTTCTATAATTATTCAGTTTCATCGATCAGATTTCACCCCATGTTCGTAGGCGGGTCTCTTCTCAGCTGTCAGTTCTGCTTTCATCGTCCAAATGGAAGGCACTCTGCAACCAGACACAAACACAACAACGAATGCTTTGCTTGCATACCTTGCGCAACAATCAAGTAATGGAACATCGGTGCCTGCTTTCGTACATACATCCCTTCAGCCCTGGACTGGCCCGGGGAGTACAGTTATTTGGACGCAGGCCTTGGCATACCTCAGTCTGGGTCTCAGTCTCCTAGCTGCCTTCGGTGCCGTTCTTGGAAAGCAATGGCTGGGTCAGTTTAAAACATCACGCCTCGGGTATGGTACGCGGTCGGAACGAGGAATCCGGAGATACCGCAAATTGAAAGGCATTGAAGAATGGCATCTGCGGTCTATTTTGGATTCGTTACCAGTGATACTCCAATTATCCCTTCTCCTCTTTGGCATCTCGTTGGCAGTTGACCTCTTTTCATTAAATAAAGGTCTCGGTGGTATCATAACCGCTTTATTGACATTTGGGGTTATATTTTATACAGGCACCTTTATTTTGGCGCTGAAATACGAAGACTCCCCTTTCAAGATTGGCTTGACGATAATAGCACAGTCACTCATCGACTATCTACACGAGTGTTTATCACCCTATCTCCAACAGGCAAAAGGTATGATCATCAAGAGCCATACTAGTGGTCAACCCGGAGAAGACAATGGTGTATCCTCTCACGAATTTTCTTATGTGCTATCAACAGCAACTTCAGATTCTGAGCTATCTGAAAAACCAATTTCGCGCATCCTTCAGTTGACACATGGTTATAACTCTTCCTCACAGGAGATGTTTAATGCGACTCTATGGCTTTTACGGACATCAACAGACACTGAAGTCGTTGACACAGTCTTGGCGTTCCTAAGAGACAGACCTAACTGGGATATCGATACCGACTCTGCACATCAGGCATTCCGTATGCTTCAAGCGATATGTGAAGTTAATCCTGGATCCTATAGGAGTAGAGAAAGTCTTTTGGCCATTTCGAACCTAATTTCTCTTGGTCACCTAGGGAACATTGTCCTCGACTCCGGAACGTCGCTGGACGTGATGGATTGGCTGGAGAAGAATTATCGTACTGCGATGAGTAAAGGTAGCTCTATTGGTGTAGAGACTCGTTGGAGGCTTCTGCGGCTTCCTCCATTCCAGGAAGCGTCAAGCCGTATTGCAGCAGAAGGGGTTGCTTCAGCGGATATGCGCCTTTTCAGGATATGTATCCAAAATGGACACATTCCCGGTAATGCGCGTTCCATTGAAGAAAATGCTAGCATCCTATCATATATTCTTCACAATCTCGATCAGGTGTATGGAAGAGGTTGGACTACGTTCCATATCTCGACAATTACCGCTTGGTTTCTCGGGGTACAAGTACCCCCGTATATTGATATCTGTGAGTACCTTTTGGTTTGTCGTTGTGTATCATGGTTCATGTATTATCATTATAGCCGAAGCCGGACCCTTGTGCGATGAAATTCTCTTAAGGATGAATAGGATCTTCTCTTCCATCAAAGAAAACGAAAAGAAGGCCATTGCCGAGTTGTTACTTCAATCCTTCTCGCTGATTATGTCCGAGACCTCAGAATCTCTGGACCTCTATACAAAACCCGAAATATGGCAAAACAGTATCCCTACATCTCTCTGGTTGAATCTTTTAAGGGAGGGTCGTCATAAGGTGTCTATCTGCGCGGCTTTGTGTATTCTATCCAATATTGTTTCATGCTGGAACAGAGAATCTCCATTCAAGCGGATATTAACCTATCTTGATTTCTTCAAGTCAACTGTATTCCTGCACGTTGAAGATGAGCGACGTATCTACGATTTTTTGACACGGATAGGACGCAGGGTGCCTGACTTTGAGAAAATCACTGATGAACAAAATGGAGGAAATGGTGAAGATGATGAGGACGACAGAGACTCGGTACGTGAAAATGTGCCCAGAAGTAAAGAAATGGAAGATTGCTTGAAAAGTCAAGAAAAACATATAGACTATTCGGAGGTCCTCAAAGATGCATTTATTGCACTGGCAATGCTGACATGGCCAGAGAACGGCTCAGAGCCAAATATACCATTCGTCAAATTAATCCTCTTCGGCATGCAAGATGACTCCGCCTACTATGGGGTTTCAGCACTCCATACTGCCTGGGCATATCGTCAAAAGCTCCACCGCATTTCCGCCCTTGGCCTCGCCAACCAACTACTGGAAACCTTCCTCAACGGCCTTGGAAATGCAGTCGAAACCGTCACCGAACTAGACAAAGATGAAGACCTTGAAGGACTCATTTTTCTGTCGCATTTGGAGACCACTATGAGATATTATCTTGGCCTAATCCAGATAGTACTTTCATCACAAAGCACAAAGTGTTCCCTATTGGAGTCGGAAGCTTTGAAATCCTTGTCAAAAATTGGTACATATATGAAGCACTCACCAATGGAGTTCAACCCTAAGCTCGTTATCGAATTATTGGACATCATTGCTTTTTTGAACGAGGCACTTCGGGAAGAATCTGAAGATGCGTCTACTGCACTAGCATCTGATAAACCATATATCTCAGTCGGCCAAAGCGTTTGGATCTTCATTTCTAGATGGGTAGATGATGTTCTGGAGGATCACAAGGAAGGAAAAGAAACATTCCTCCATGGTTCTCTTGGCGAAATGAACCCCGATTTCTTCTTTTATCTTGCTAAAGTTATTCAATGGACCAATCATGCCTTGAAGGAAGACAACAAACCCACAAAATCTTTACCCTATATTGTGGTCACCATTACCTTTCTCAAGAGCTACTGCGATTGTCAGGAAGGACTGCCTCTAGTCAAGACGCTCTCAAGGAAACAAATTCGAAAAGCGTGCGAAGCGCTTGAATCGTTGGACAAATTGAAGGAGCTTGTAGAACATTATACAATTGAACAAATGGAACAAGGATCTGCGTATGATTCCTCAGAAAATTAGGGAACAGCTCCGAAATCAAGATGCCAGAACCAGAACCGTTTCTGGATCAGAAGGCAGAAAAATACGGACAGGAAGAAATCATGGCACAAGGATCATATCCCGTTCCCACTCCCGGACCGTTTCTGAAGACTAAAGAAGAAAAATATGGACAAGAACAAACCATGCCGCAAGGGTCTCCTTCCTTTCCGGTGCCTGAACAGTTTCTGAATCATACAGAATAATAATAATAATATGGACAAGAGTGATACTATTTCGTGTTGCATCATGTGTATAATAGCTGTAAATATACATACTTATCATAATGCGCATGTGAATCTTCTAAGTGGATACCGTAGTCCTGATACCGGTGAGTTATTGGATACGCAGCGCGCATGACAACATCCTCCTACCAAGACTTGAAGGTAATTGACAATATTGTCCATTGTCGTCCTCCATCAGGAAAACCCCGGTAGCAGTACTGGATGATCATTGACGGCTGGAATCTATAATAATGCACCCACATTGCATGACCGTGACGCACCCCGGAAACTACACCAGGCTGAATGTGAATGCACATACGACGTCTTCAATCTGTCCGCATCAACACATGTCATCATTTGTTGCGAGCATTTTAGTTCCGGTTGAACGACGTTCCAGCATTAGACACTCAAGAGAGGGAAGTCGTAGAACTGATAAATGCCGAGCGATTTCAGAATAGCTTTTGTGATGTCCTAAGCTTCCGTGTTAGTGGAGAAACGAATAATTGAAGTCAATGAAAGATATGGAATGACGAAAAGGTCGGATATGTGAGCGATTCGAAGGCGTACCTCAGCCGCTCTGCATCGGTGTGGTAGCCGAGGTGTTAGAGAGACCATATGCAAATCCAGTGGCTTCAAGGGCGACCATAGCGGCAGAAATTGAGTAACCGATTGTCATGGATAGATGTCTCTGTCTCCTCCAGTGATAATACCATGGAAGCCAAAAGATGAAGGTATGGAGGTGGCGGTTTGGCTGATCGTACCGGTTGACCTATCTCGAACGTCAGCAAAACGAAGTGGGCGGAAGTTTCAAAATAGGATGTACATACAGCTACGGTACAATGTTCAAAGGCGCCGTTTTGTTGATGCCTCGACGGTCGCACCGAATGGGAGGAAGTATATCCCACAATTAGGCGCCCAACCTACATGGTGCAGAACGAAGCATATCTTCTACGAATGAATGAGGGTAAATATACGAGGAGATTATGCATAATCAGGATATATACCTTCGGTTAAGACACGTTATTCTAGTATCTAGTCTCTCTGCCGCGTAACGGGAGTTCAGATGCCGTCCCGCTGGCCGGCTGTTAAATCCGAGCAAGTAGAACAGCAGGTGATTAGGATCCTTCACAATGCTAAACCACTTTAAAAGTTCCTTGGGGTAGGGAAAGAAGGCATAACAGGGTCCTGGGTCGATTCATTGTGGACAGTAAGACGGCTCTGCGTACGCTGAAGATGTGAGGTTAGCGTTGGATACACTCTTCATTCACGGGTACACACCATACATTGATAACCAATATATAATTATGCTAATGCTCTACCATCGACATCATAGTGTAGCCTCCACTGTATTTCGTCCAGTTGATAACAGCCAGCTGGGCAATAGACGATATACTGAACAGAGTCAGGACGATTTGGTGACACTCGTGGAGAAGAAAGGTTGGATTCGTAATAAACGGGAAGCGTAGAAAAATTGCCTAAGAAGAAGAAGAATCGAACATTAGCTTGTTTGGGTAGCATGGCTATTATAGAATAGGCGTACCGCAGAATCACGAACGAGGGATCTGTCATCCCAATGCACGATTTGTCTAATCGTGCCTCATGTTCAACACATGAATCCACATTGCGTGAGAACAGTCCTTTCTATCATCAGCACCCTCAGAAAAAGCTGCGATGCGCCGAAGCGAATCTCAACGGCTGGAGGAAGACGCAGTAGCCTGCCAGCATGTGCCGCTGCAAGAGCATTCTTCTTGCGATATAACCAGTGCTTGAGAAGCAAATAGGATTGTGTGAATCAAGAAAAAGATCTCCTAAACGCGAAAGAAAGCGGTTAGAAGACGTTCCCGAACCGGCGAACAACGCTCAGTGAACTCACCTGACATGCATCCTGTAGCTCAATCAAGAGATATTATGAAGGAGGTTTGACCGAGGCTTATGTGGCTAGGTAGATAGAATGTGTGTCGAAAGTATACATCGCAATGCGACAAATTATGTCGTTCGAGGCCGCTCGTTACAGAGACCAGGCAACGGCGCGCCCACAGGGCCAATGTGACACCCATAGGAAACTATTAACCACAAACAGCACACAATACGGGAGCAAACGCCTATCACTATTACTTACTAATACTTTGCTTGTTTCAACAGCATTCAATTTCTCAAAACTTCATATACTTCCAATAGGCTAAAACGAACTTTTTCCATGTGATGGATGTCGCATCTAGTTTTGTATAATTTTATTACCGTCCTTCCTTGAACGGATTGTATATACTTACCATAAAGTTTTTATGTCTCGATCCCTTGACCGTTCGTTGTCAGCAAAGGTATGTCCTATTTTAATAATTACTAGCTTCTTTTCTCAAACTACTCGTTAAGGGTCCTTCTGCATGATCGTTATTGTTTACCAGACTCTGATCATCGGTGGAGGCATAATATAATAATAATTGAATACTATTACAATACGCACATTTTCTTTCCGTGCTATCCTACATACTCAAAGCAAATCAAAGAAATTATTGTGTTTTCCGTGTTTCTCCTGGTAAAGTATTATCTACTTCTGCTAGCACGGTAGCAATACTACCAGTGCCCTCAATCGGAATAGGTTGAGCTCCGGGTTTCAGTACGACTATGATCCTAAATGAAATCGTCCTGAGTACCGTTATTATGAATGTAAAATGAGCTTACGGAGGGTCTGTTAGGATATGCTCCTCCAAAATTACAGTCACCAAAGGCGGTCCTATGGCCGCTATGATCCCAATGACAATTATGACCACAACGAGTCCCATTCTTTAGAGCTCTGTATAAGCTATGAGTCAGCAATTCTCTACGGGATATGGTGATGCTGCAACTTACTAGAAAATTTATCTTCTGTGAACTGAAAGGACTGTCGCACGGAATGCCAGGAGAGGCAGTGGGGCATTTCCTTTGCCCATCAGTGGAGTTCATCTTTATACCTCGGTTTATAGCCACCGCCCATACTAATTTAAAGGAGGAATAAATAATAAATAAGGCGTAAATGGAACGAACGGCCGCTAGTCACTAGATTGAGTGCATCATGGGATCCGTTGTATACAAATCTGGATCGGGAAGGTATGCAGAGCAATTCGAATTTTGCCTGATGAGGAGTGAATAGTGCTGACAGTTCTGAGACGATCGTACTCTTGAAAGTGGCATGACTAGCTTTAAGACAGCAATTTCAAACGCGAATATACCAGGGAAACAAAATAATTCAGAATATTTCAACAATAATGCAGAAAATCGATGCTCACTGTCGATTTTTCCACAGTGGAGCAAGGCACATACGGCAAGAAAGGTATCAATGCGGCAGCCTTAGTACGTCTCATGGCTTGCACGAATGACGTCATGACAGTATACTTATGCTTAAACAGTATTGCCGCTGCGCGGAAGAGGACGGGAAAAAATAAAAATAAAATAAAGGTACGGAGATATTTAAATGACACGAACGGCATCAACACAGACAAGGTCGACATGTCGATATAATCGAACAACTTCTCAAGCTAAAGCTCAAGATGCAACATACTTATAAGTAGTTCTGCAGAGATAAACGGTGATTAGGATAATGCCAACAGATACAAATTGAAAGATAAATAGGACGTACGAATTTCTGGAGGTTATAATGATATTGGTCGAGATGATCGTGAAGCGACGATCCCACTCTCATTTTTATTCAAAAAGGACCAATAATACTAGTGGTAAATAGACGAAGGAAAAATCATAGCGGTAGGTAAACAACCAAATATCATATTAAACATTAGCAGAATACAAAATCCATAGAATAATATTATGACTTACATATCGATTACTTACTTTAATATGGACGACCTAGTAAGGTCTTACTGGCGACTGAGACTAAGGAGGATTATGAATATTACTCAGCTTTAGTATCAGGGTATTAAATGGATTTAATCGGGCCGGTGAGTAAAATCTATTCAGACAAGTCTCTCTAAGGACTCTGGATGACACTGTATAAGTAGCAGGGAATATCAGCAAGGTCTCATGGACCGCAGGCGCCTTGTGGAAATTAAATATATCATCTTTGTTCAGGTATTGAAGTAGATGATGTCATGGATGTCTTCCCAGTGTCCGGAGGAAAAGGGAGTTAACTGAGCTATATGTCCTTATATGCATTACTGTCGGGACTTGGGTAAGGTCGCCTACCATGCAGTGGTACAAGGTCAGCTCACCAAACATTTCAGGATAGTTTTCATACTCTAAGACTGTTTGTTACTGCATGCCAAGCGAGATATTGCCTCAATAGGAAGGACATCAAGCTCAATAAGTTCCCCTTGAACTAGTGGGTTAATATCTCATTGCACTTTTCTCCAATACTGATGGGATATGAATAAAGTGCAACAAAACCATTATTTATTCCTTAGAGCTTTAGATGATATGTTATAAATCCAAAGGCATAGCATAAAGTTCTTGAACTGCCCTTGATCTACCCCTTGCATTCAAGTATCAGGCCCAGTGAAGTAAATACCTGCCAAATCCTGATAATATTGCTTATCGTTACCTTTGATGAAAACCGTAATAAAGCATTCACTGAATCTTGACGTAATTGTCCTTGATAGCCGAATGAATCACTTAATTAGTTTCCATCGTGGGAACCGAGAAGGATTCAGACAAACTTTCCTGCTATCTCCATAACATTGTTCCAAGTCCTGCCTGCTCCGAATTCTTACAGAGACTACAGGAAATATATTTTACTCATATTTCTACCCTCCAGAAGCTTCCATATCTTCAGCGGTCAGCAACCAAGCCCAATAATGAAAAGCTATTAATGAAAAGCCATTGATCAAAACCCAATATCTGTATTTTTAACCTGACGCTGCTCAGACTCCGTATACGTCGATAATCACGGTCAAGCTCAATAGTTCGAGGCAATGGTCAACTCGATGGAGTAAGGGCTGTGAGATATGCATTGCCGCGGCACACAGCATATGGAGATACGGATCGGTATGCAATTTTGCCCGTGCCAGCGACCTACGATGCATACACTTTCCTTGTAACTTTCGTGGATCTTAGTCGTGTTTTCCGGATGCATTACAAGATTCACTGTGAATCTTGGGGTAGTATAAACCGCAGATGACCTTTGACATTACAATATTGCGGCTTCGTGAATGTCTTAATACAAACGAATGGCCTGGGCGGATATTCCTCCGAATAGTCGGAACGAAATTATTGGACCTAACATTGAGATTGGACTGTTCCAAAAAGAACGCCTTCCAACAGAGGCTGATTTCTGCATGGGAATGGCACCTTGACGTATGGTCGATCGCAGCTCGGTGTGACACATTGGACGGAAGTTCCGAGGAATAATCTACCATGTATGAGTAGACCTGCGAGTTATGAGGTAAATTTTGCGTTGTAATTCGTTGCAAGTCATTTATTAGTCGACACAGGAAGCTAATGCGTCGGTACTTCAGTGCTTCGCTCACCATTGGAAGTTATTCGAGGATGCATTGAAATGTACGACATCGCAATTCATGGAATATAACCCAATTAATTATGAATAGATATACATGATAAGGATAAACGTTTGTTTATTACTGCTTTGCGCCGGGTCCAGGGCAGACAGAAGTCAAGAATCCTCTCACCATGAGCCTTCGGGAAGCGTGGGTCGCCATGCCCGAAGAAGCTTATTCCAATCCTGATATTTGGCGAACGCATGTGCCGATGTCGGGTGCAGCTCTCGGTGCTATGCTAAAGTGATATTTGGCGTTAATCGTAAGTCAAGTCGACTTTGGTGAGACTCAATTGTTGAAGCTGATGCAAGTGTCGGCTTCAGTTTCGGCGTGTATCCCTATCCTTCCTCTGGGCCTTGGTTTATTATCTGTTTATACTTTCCAGCTCATTAATATAAAAGTGACTACGTATTCTTTCAATCGCCACCCCTGAAAAGCCAGCCAAAATACTCCAATAAAGCTGACACTCGGGGGACTACACACGACGCTGAGTCATCAAATTGTGAACATAAATTTAATAATTTCAGATCAATACTCTGGCAGGACATAATTTGATCACAGCGACAACACTCGTAATATTAGAAACTTCAGGTTGGCATCCCTCGACATTGTTAATCATCCTCCGGGAAACCGTAGACTCATCATTTGGATCACGATCGGAGAAGCTTAGGAGACTGCAAGGGTGGATGAAGGAAACTTGACTGTTTTAGTGACTGAGGAATTGAAATACGACTGTTCATAATTATAACGTGAATATTTATAGACAGGTAGAAACGCCAGATAACTCCTCCAGGTCCTCCTTTGCAGTTCTTGGAACTAGTTAATTTCCAGATAGGAAAATACATTTCCTCATGGTATATCTGTAGGGTGACGCAGGCAGTTAAAGCATATATTCATTGTTCAGGGATACATCCCGATATTATATATTATGAACATCAATATGTTTCTGATATACCTCTTACGTGATTAATCAAAGTCTTTCTAGACCTACATCAGGCTTTGATTGTACCCCTTCTTGTATCTTCTTCCCGACTGACTGAGGGAACCTAATTACAGTCCGGATTAAGCAAGCCTTATAATTTATCTTGCACTGTCTATTATTGTTTGAATGGCTGAGTTGACTCTCTTGATAACTATCTGCACTACGTAAGATCAGTTATTAGGATAGGCCTTTGGTTCAAATCCCGGCACCTCCTGTTTTCTTATTGCAGATGCTATACTACTCCCCAATCGAAATATGCGAATGCTAGATAATGTTTAGGCTGATAGCCTAGTTGAATGTTAGCACTATGTTACATAACATTGCTAGGTTCCATGCCCGACCGCTGCATTATTGTTGCATATTTTCTTTTTACTCAGAATATGTTTCTGATGGCATATGTTGGTAGGTCGGCTGCCTAATATTTGATCGTATGCATCCTTTAGGAGTGAGGTGCATCCGCCGACTCCCTAGTGGAAGAGTATATCAATTGATATGACACTCCTTCTATTGCGTCGCTATTACTTGCCTCAGATAATGTATATTCGCAGGTTTATGCAGGTTCAGAAAACTGAATATATGTATTCAGGTGCGATATGATGGCTCTAGGGAATTATCTGCCGTATATGAATTCAGGAATAAAGGTAGGCAATGAATGAGACAAAATCTATATATATTATGGTTTCAGACCGAATTACAAACTGTTTACTCAGGCTATGTAATCCAGGTATGGATGTGGTGCGACTGGCCTGGGTTTAAACCCTTCAAAACATATCTCGACGTATTCACCGCTGGTGCGTGTTTACCACGATCACCAAAGAGACCAAAGGGGATTTTGTGACTTCTCGTACCTTGCTCGTGTTACCTCCATATTCATGGTCTTTAATGATGTGTCTCGACACGGATTGCCAGAGAGTCACCCTTCGATCAAGAGAGGTAAAGAATCAATAGTAATCAATCATGGCATCGAAAAGGGTTGACTTACTCGAACTTCCCCGAAATTCCTATCCATTCTGGACCGGGAGGACAAAGGTCCTAGGTTTATGTTTCGAGCGGAAGACGCGTTGGGATCGTGATCGCTATTAATAAAGAGGCTCCAATCTGCCGGCTTTCCCTTTATATAGTGCCTCGCGTTCAAATTGCCCAAGAATGTGTTCATATAAACTGAACACAGTGGCTGGTCAAACAGAGCAAAAAGGAAGGTTCCAGGAAACCCAGCAGACTATTATACTCAGTGAGAATTCGTTCCACCAGCTCTAACAATTAATACTACGAACCATTGCTAAGTCAAGTATAGCAAATATGGCCGTCCAAAGTCCCGTATTAATAATGACGATTGTTAAACGGAAAAGCATGCGATCTGTCCTATAATGCGTGTCAACGACATTACCTGAGATTTCACACTACGCGTACTCAAAGAATGCTGCCTTCCCTTGTTTAAAGAGGGGCCGCATCAGAGACACTGCTATTACTGTGTCTGCTACCGCCGCTGATCCAAGGATAGAATAGGAAAAGGCCTGAGAGCTGCTTAAAGAGATATAATGGTACATTTTCCGAAGGACTTACTCCCAGAGAAGGTACGAAAACTGAGTCTAACGTCTTATCCCTTAAGCTGATCCCGCGGGAGTAAAAACAGTATGAGCAGTATATTAGCGTGGATAAAAAGGAACACGCACACTATTACGTCGTAGGCTGAGAGATTGTGGTTTCGAGTCAAGATAAAGATAGCTTGTTAAGATACTGATACCTACGGATGATGCCGACTAACGGTCACAGGCCTGTCCATCAGCATCGCTGGAAGCTTCCATGAATTAAAGAGCACTCACCGACTTGCCAAAGACAAAGTGGTATCTGGGATTTACATTTGATGCTAAGAAGTATTGAACCCATCGACCATAATAAGACTTACTATCAGAGCTGGAAGTATCCATTCCTTGCCGCTGACTATACAAGAGAATTTCTGAGTCTGCAGGACCATAATAATGAAGGAATTGTTGCACTTACAGATGTAGACCCTATGGAGAAAAAACAATTGGACACCACAAGTCACAACTCCCTGTCTTTTTCGTGAATACAACACACAGGGCGGCTGGTAGAAAAGAAGAGGGGGGAACGTACAGACACCCAGAGATGGTGCTTTTTATGATAAACTTTAGTTAAGAACGTTTTCAGATACTAGAAAGATTTACCACTATATCTCTGACGGGCAATCCGAACACTTAGAAAATTGCGGAACAAAAAAAAACATTAAATAACGTACGGTTGTACTTCAGAGATCCCAGCAATTCTTCCATACTGTTGGATGAGGACGGGCCACACTGCGGGTTCAAGATCTCATAAGCGAAAGGAAGCAACGAAAGAAGACCGTATTTACATCCTTTGAGAGACAATATCTCGTTGGCAGTTTCAAACATCCTTCATGTGGGATATGAGGTATGAGACGTGGCTCGACTTCAACCGTTTCCTTACCAAAGGAGCGCAACCTGCGAGTCTCGAGCCGTCAGTGCTGTCCTGCAGATCCATTGCAAAGCAAGCCTTACTAGACATTTGAGAAAGACTGAATCTGTGTCATAGCTAGTCCAAAGAGGGATACGTTGTTTATGTCAGCGTCGTTACGGTAGCCAAACCACAGAGTCGGACGTACGTATAGTAATAGAAGAACCTATCACAGCCCATTAGTTTCGTAAACATATGGAAAATGACTTAACATTACAATTGTATACACGAAATTCCCCAGAATGCACAAGAAAAGAAGGAGCCTATGAGTAAGTATCCATAGGATTGGGAGATATCGAGAATGACGGGATTCTCTGAGATGATGCTGGTGGACATTATACTTCAGCTTCAGTCGGCCGTGGTGGTCAAGTAAGCCTTGTATTTGAATGGGTATCCTTTCAGCGACGAATTATGGTCTCACGATCCACAAAAGGCGATTTCTGATATAGGAAAAGAGAGCTCCGTTCTGTTGATGGCGGTCACCGTGGCGAAGTAGTTTATACTGCATAGAAGCCCTGGGAGAAACGTTCCTGGATTGTTGGCAGTTGTAGTCTAAACTTTATTATGAGCAGCCAGTCGTTGTTATCGGCGTACCCTAGCTTCCTAAAGATCACTCCCACGACCTAATATCTGCCGAATATATGCAGATATGGATATTAGAGAGGTTGCGCAAAAGCCACAGCTCCACCCGTGGCTCCAAAAACGAATATAAAGTGACTAAAATAGCTACGGTGGAGCCACAGGTGGCGCTGTGGCTGTTTGCGCAACCTCTCTATTCTGTATGATAACATCTAACCCCCTTCACAGTAGATGCGCGCCGCACATACCCGCCCGTGCTTAGACATCCTCGTATTCAGAGCACTACAAACAGCACCGGCCCTCGCAATACAGTTTTATGCATTTAGGGTTGGTATTTTAATAGCTCAAATTGAAAAGGGTGCCAATGTTATCAAATTTGAATTTCTAAGCGGCTTCCCTTTTCCCTTTTCCCTTCTGAAGCAAGAATAGACAAAATAGAGGCATAGATAGAGATTGGAAAAATATAGATTATGGTTATGACTTAAGCTGGGTGCTATAATTAGTAATAGAAATAGAATAAAATACAGAGCTTCTCAAATTACATAAAGTGTGAAATTTAAATGAACATAGACAAAAGTACACACTAAGCAGGATCTGTAGCTAGAAAATGCGGATCGCGATGCTTTTGAGATTCCATGGTATCTGCCAAGTAATGTAGCAATGCAACCGAGTCATCAATATTTTCATCAAATGTCCTTCTTAACTCTAAATACTCCTTGTCTCCCCTTTCCAAAGCATCATCATCCTCATCATCATGGATATCTTCGTCAAAAATAAACCCATCGCTTTCCGGTGTCCTAGAATTATGAATAATGATGGGTTCAGGATTAGTGGCCTTGGTTTTAGGTCCGGATGTTGCCAGAAAGGCATTGTTCATTGCCTTCTTGCCACTCGAAACAATCATGGAGAAACCGGATGAGCTAGGTGGATCAGGTGCTTGCAAATGAGAAACCTGCTTTTAGAGACAGCGAGACATGTGCAAATCCAATGGTGCATATCCGGTGCATACATTGCATTTAATAGCTCGGAAATAGATGCGTTCTCGCAGCGGCGCCATTCCCATTTGAATGCCTTTCGCCAAGATGGTAAATTTCGGTACTGGACATTGTAGGTTTGTAAAAGCGAGTACGGGTACCCCACCGGCGAAGCCTATTAGGTACATAGCTGTCCAGTGATCATCTTCGGCCTATTAGGCCTTCCAATCGAAGGATATCCACTGTCCCTCCTACAATGTGTTTCAGCTCCGCTCCAAGTAGCTCGAATCGACCAATCCGTCAACTATAGTGGCTCCCTAGCGCCCTACGCAGCTGCGCTGGAGCTACCCTGATTGTCCTGTAGCTCCCTCCGCCAGGTTGGAGCTTCATTGTATGTCCTGAGCCAACCCCAGCAGTTCATCACCTCACAGGACCTCCCGTAGCAGCTGCGTTGACCCCTTTTTTTCCTCATCCGATATTTTAGCCCACACATAATCAGAGCCAGTCCCGGTGGGATCTAACGCTGGGAACGATGCCTACACAAGACGGTGAGAATCTGGACGGGTCCCATGTACACCAGCTCAGCGTCTCACGCATGCACATGCGTTGACGTCTTGCGCATGCGTCGGCGTCGGGCCAAGTGGCCCAGTCAACATTAGGATTGACCGGGAAGAAACCACCCGTGAAATGTAGAATAATCCTCTATGGATATGACATCATGCGGTAAACAGAAGATACTTAAGTAGTGAATGCGATTTGATATGATAATCCATAATGTGCAGAGTAAATTTACGTTGCAGGTTCCACCTGGCATTTCAATTCCCGCTTCCGACCGCAGCATCAAGGGATACAATCACACAGTTCTTGCTGCCTTCCACATGCAACTACCTCTAATCCCTGAGGCGATTTGAAGGACCTCCTCACATTCCCACATGAAGAAAGGAGAATGGTCACTAGATGCTACAGCATGGACGGGAGCATTATATCTTTCTTCCGCATAATCTGACGTCTGATTGCTGTAGCTGGTCGAAGAGCGCTGGCGCACTAACATCCAATGCTTCATATAAACGCTATCACCAAACACCTTAGAACTATTGCTTTGGCAGCTCTTTGTCTCTTTAACATCGAACCTGCCCTGCCAATTCCTCTAGGATTAACGTTCGACTCTCTGCTATAAGCATTCAGTATCACACCAATTGATACGATGGCAACTCCTGGTAGCATATATTTTGGCAGATATTGATACTTTGTCAGCCATCGTAAACATATGTACGCATTTATTTTAAGCAAAGCAATTTAAAGTAAAGTAGAAGGGTTGGAATTTGTGATGGTACCCTGGCATATGAACGAGTTGAAATGCCAGGCAGAGACGTTTCAATACTGTAATTTTATGCACTTTTCATTTTATAATTTGCGTTGAAAGAAATAGACCACTGACCTCATGTATGTGAAAGCGTTATGGATGTGATCGGGATCGAATTTTTACTAGGTCAACCCGGAAACCATTCTGCTTGTCCGGGGTCAACTCATACATAGTCTAGTACCCCCAAGTGGCTACGCGCCTAGAGCCACTTTTCTCGAATCACCAAAATCCTATGCGTCTCAAACTCGGCAGATTAAAAATGGCTATTAAATCGACCCGATTTCTGCATGGTTGTCCCATCAGGGGCTGTACAATGTATGAATAAGCTAGAGGTCACCTACTGGTACATACTAATACTAATGGTAATGGTAATAGATTGGTAATAGAGGAACAAAGAATGCAAGGTTCCCGTTAATACGTTCTGCATAGTTGAACTATTTCAAAATATGCGTACTTATCTGCTTGCACATGTTTCGTATTCTCTTATGCAAAGCACTTTTTAATTGAATTAAATCACAAAAGGATATCGGTAACGATACACTGACCTTTGATGTCAGAATTTCAGAAATGTCGAAGCACAAATAAGTTAAGAATAATCATATCTCGTAAAATACGTGAGCGTATCTTAGAGGGGAAGCAACTGTCGCCAAGAGGTAAACCGCGAATGATATGCATCAGAGTATATCGGCCATGACTTGTTTTTATTGCAGAACCGAATAGTACCCCTGCGCATGGTATTTCGATATTCGCACATGATAATTTGATAATGCGACTTCCCCCAAGGGTCCTCACACACAGAGGGACTTTGATCTCGTAACTGAGGAAATGTGATAGCACATTAATGGGGGATTCCAACTCGTGCCCCGGGGATTCTCATCCCATATATTATCTCTCAGCCTGTACATAACCAGAAACGATTAGCTGTAATTCAAATATATAAAATACTTATTAGAGTAATGAAAAATCATTTTAGATCTGAAATTAACCCTGCGTCAGTTCTCAAGTCATGATGATTCTGTTTAGAACCCGGAAGGGCGTCGAAAGCTCTGTATTGCCTCAAACGAAAGAGATACGACTAAGGTGTGTTTAATTAGCCATTAATATCTTAATTTACGCTTACAGTGACCCTCAGATACATTTAGATGAAAGGCAGGGTAAAGGCACAAGGGTAAAGCAGTGAAATAACAGGACCAACTTGGTAAGTTTATTACAGGCAATAACGAATCATCTCTCTAATATCCTTCGAAATATTGTTACGGATACTCCGACATTTTTAAGCATTATTCAGGGTGAAATATTCTGAACATCATATCACACCATCTCTGCTGCCTTTTTAACACTACCCCTGTGCAGGGACTCGGAGTCACCTACTGCATTAGTTACGTGTTATGCATATCATTCTTTTTGCAACATGATTGTGGTGAATGAAAAAAGATGACCAGACACGACAATGAAGCACGAAGTACGAGAAGAAAGAATAATTATATGAATATGAACAAAAAATTTGACGCCACCAGGAGTTACTGTGGGGAAAGTGCTATATCATCTACGAAGGTCCTGACGGAGGTCCTGATGCAAGGGCGGGCTACCGGAGAAGCTTCAGATACTTGAATGAGTTACACGATCTGGCAGACAGTCTGCATCATGTCCCAAAGAACTACCTCAGATGAGAAAGGAGCTCCAGGAGCTGCACCTTGTACCAGAGGAGCACCTCAATCCTCAGAGGAGCTACGGTAGTGAGACAGCATTTTTGAGAGGAACATCTGAGAGGATAGAGGAGCTGCCGTAGCAAGACAGGAGCTACGTGAGTGCCAAGTGGAGCTACACTGCCAGGTAAAGGAGCTCCAGCGATAATTTCGGTGGTAGATTCGCCAAGGCAAGGGGAAAGGCTGTGGACCTCCGGTGTAGCTCCTTCTATCGGAGGCCCTATTAGCTCGATGATCAAAGCACGGGACCCTGTCCCTACTAGCGTTATATAGCGGGGTAGTTAGGGTGGTAAAAGCTTGAGTTTCTCGGTATGACATGGTAAGAACTTTTTCATCAAGATCCATATGAGAATATCCAATCGCAGCTTATACCGAGCCCGAGCGGCGGAAGGTACGGTTGCCGACGGGCGCCGACATTTTTCGATTTCGAGAATCAGTGGCGGAACATGACTTCTCATCCCGCGATACGACGTCCTCTGAAGCAGGAGTGCACAGTCAATCGTTACCGTCCGGTATCTCGGCGGAGTTGATTCGCGAGATCTGACTATATCGTCGGTCAAGTGATTCACTCAGACTCCAGCCTCTCAGTGACATTTCCGTTAAATCTCCCCAGAAACTTTGTCCAATGGATGATAAGATTGCATTAACTTCCTAATAGAGGTTCGGACTGTGTATCAGCCTGTTGCAGAGCAAAGTTGAGATCAAGTATAAACAGCCCCAATCCACTACAGCCTTACAGGTAAAGGCTTGTGCTAAGAAATTACAAGGATATGGTGTATATACTGTAGAAGATTCAATGTTAGCTGGAGCAATGTCATTTTTTGGAATGAGAAAGGCAAGCTGTTCAGTTTTAAATATTCAGCAGCGGTTCTTTCTATATAATGTGTTCGCTTCGAAAGGCTTCAAATAAATAATAACGAAAACCATAATAGGTTGAGTACTAGTAATTCTTTTTGGAATATTACGCAAGTGATATCCGGAAAGATTGTCAAGCAGGTAGGGATACGGATATGTATCAAGTGAGAATCGAGATGCTTCGGATACATTGGAATATTCATTCTCTGTCTCTGTGATTAAGCTTGATGCCAATGCGATGGGTACCTCGCCAGTTTTTCATCTGATTCTGAGTAGTTCAGGTTCATTGCTACTCATAAATACTGTTTGATGCATTATATTATGTCTTTTTATTCACTCATTTAAGCTCTACCTCCTCTCCCCACCAGCCCCTCTCCTCCCCGTGATGCGTCTTGTTCAGACATTTCTTTGAAAATGATGTACATTAGTCACCCCTTCGCCGCGTAGGTGTGTATATTTAACGATCGTTTTTACAACCCTAACTCTAAGGCTCGCCGCTCCCATCGAATCAGACTTAACGAGTGAAACATTCTTAGCTACCCCAGCCTATTTAATTGCACATAATTTCAGTCTGAAGATATCCCTGACATACACATTATATAATATCTATCTAATCAACCTGATTTTGGTGAGAAACCTGGGGAAAGGGATATCGTCCTGTACAAAAGGTCCCTGGCGGCGCGGCGCGGTCCGGCAGATCAGATTGAGATCGTCGGCTATCGGGACGGTAACGATCGACTGTTACCTGCTGAAGCAGATCACCATACCTGAAACATTCTTGGTAATAGATTCAGGTTGCGCAGTGGTGGTGTAAGGTCATACTTGATAAGCGCTGACATGATACACAAGAGTCCACAAGTACATATCGGTGCGAGATTGCCTACAATAATCCAAATCCTTTACATTCTTCTCCAATAACAACCGCAACCAGCTCATACAGTCGATATTACACGCGGAGAGCCTCTGCCTCCTACGCATCTATCCGAGACAGGGTACATCTATATCCCTCAATAGTATCGATATAACATTGCTCGGCTTCACATTACATGGCATCGATTTCGATAACATCAACGTACCCAGAGTGAAGACACTAAGAATAGCAACCGGGGATGATGCTAGTTTACATTGTCTTCCATGGACCTCCGTTCGGCCAGGAATAACAACGTTGAATATAGCCAAGGCTCACCTGGATTCCACATCTTTCATGCAAATACGCAACATATTTCCGAACCTAGAGACTCTAACCCTCTCCATGAGTGGACTTTGGCATCTTGAAGAAGGGATGGACGTCAGGAACATGTCCTTGTGCCACCAGTTAAACCTACGTATTTTGGATGTGTTTCAAGCCCTCTAAGTTCAGGATTCTCGTTCAGAAACTAGCATCCGCGTCAGAGATATAAGGGACAATCTTCCAAGTGTCATCCGTATTCTGCTAAAGCTTAAGCAGAGGAAATTCGTCGAAGGGCTTGCAAACGCGTGTCCAAGCTTCATCCAAATCCTGACGGATAGTGGCGCCCCGCACTATTGTCTATTTCGTCATCTGGATGATAAAACAAATTAGAAGCTGGATTTTTGTGGAATACAGATTTTGACGAGCCTCTCCCAGCTTCTTACCAGTCCGAAGAAGACAAAATGAAGAAAAAATAACAGAGAACAAAGGCGACGGCGATAAAAAAAAAAAAAACATTAAGAAGGCCCATGTCACAAAAGATGGCTCAACGAACGGACTTGGGTGCTTCATGGATAAGTAGAGTTAGCAAATGATCACAAGTGAAGGAGAATCTATGACGAGGGGTTCAGAGGGTCGAAATGAAGTGATATATTTCCAGATATCGATCTACAGTTTTCAACTTATACCAACCAAAATATATTATATAGTTAATCAGTTCCCTTTCAAATATGGCGATATCTTTGCAGTGTGGAACCAAATGTTAGCCTCTGAATCGTCCAAGTTGTCCATCCAAAGTCTCACTCCTTTCGGGACTGTAACAGCTGTTCCGTCTTCGTTCCGAGTCATCGTAGAGCGTATGGACTGCATTCTATCACGACCAATAGTATGGTCTATTGGCTCAGTTGGTTAGGGGGTGGTATTAATAATGTCAAGGTTGCAGGTTCGACTCCCGTATGAAGTAGCCCTCTTTTTGTCATATTTAAGAAGGATTCCTGCGGACTTAGATGCGTATCTAATAAAAGTGTATGTTTTATTCTTAACATTTTACGATGTTTCAATTATTGTTTTATCTCTTTCAAACCTTCTAACAAGGGCTTGGTTTTTCGTTTGGAGCTCCGCTCATAAGTACTTATTCTTTATAACTATAAAAAATCAAGCCCAATATTGCCCTCAACGACACTGGAAGCTTTCTCCTTTAATTTCAGAACACGTTGAAGGAGTTTCAAATGTGATTGAGTTAGATCTGGTTCGTTTACACAACTCAGTCTCTTCCCCTTCTCCGATTCTCGCAATCGCACTGTATTCCATGATAAAGACCTACTGTTTCGCGGTGGACGACTTTTCATTCGGACATTACTACTAATTCAATCGATTGCAAGATAGTTCGACATTGCGGTGCTCTCAACAGTTGTGTGTCGTGGCGTCGTGATGTACTAGGAACAAAGTGAAGTAACCCTGCCGAGTAGTGTCCTCCTTGGTAGGGTCTCAACCTGCCCATCAATGCACTTAGTGCTATCAAAACCATATTTAACAATCAATGGGAATCACAGAACATCTAAAAAAGCCGTAAAACAAACGAATCAGTTTCCTCTTTTAAGATTCGATTTTCGATTCGAAGACAACCTTCAGAATCGTCCCGCTTCGTAGCGTTACAGAATAGTGGTCTATGTTGGCTGAATGCACTAAGGTGATTTCTTGCTAGGACTTGATGGACTTGGTACTACTTGGTACGGTCCTTTTCAGAAGGGATGAAAGCCTTGGCCGAAGCATTTGGGCGCAAGCATCTTGGAATACTTCTAAGGACACCCAATTATCATGGCGGATTAGGGAACCATTGATGGTTTAGCGTCGAAATATGAGGTCAATGTCCGGGCATAATACCTTGACGAAATGATACGTCCCTTTCAGTAGAGCATGAAACCCTCACAGAATGACACGTAAAACTACTCGCGAAGAGCCATCCAATTACTACGGAAGACTTTTCAACGCCCAGTACTATTCATTGATTCGCCTTATGCAAGGATGTCCCGGTCGTCATCAAACTAGGATTGCCCTTGAGCGATGAATTCGTATAAAAAGGGCTGCTGAAGGACGCTTTACCCTCATCCCCTCCAGTAATCTACCTCACAGTTATACTAATTCTCTATCTTAAATCATGAAATTTGCCACCATTGCTGCTGCCCTCCCCGCCCTCGCTGCGGCTCATATGGTTCCTAGAGCTGCGCAGCCTACCGTTGGTGTTGCGTACTGTGAGTCCTTGTCGAATCATTACTAGCTCAATTGTTTAGTACTCACACAATATTATAGTCCTTACCAACGAGCAGTCTGGTAATCTCCTTGTCAGCAACGCAAGCGGTGCGGACGGCAAATTGTCGCCTGGCGAGGTTAACTGGGCGGGTGGTGCCGGTCAGTATAAAACCTTCCTTTCATATTCCGCATCTGACCCTCCTTCTATTAAGGTGCACATGGTATTAATGCTGGAGGACCTATCCCACTTTTCTCTGCTGTCACAGTCACAGTACGGTAACAAGGTATACACAGTCAACGTAAGAGCCAAAGCAAACCTGTAAAAAATCTGCATCGGACGTCCTTATAACCTGGATCCAACTCCGTCGCCGTCTTTGAGAGCGATACTACTAACCCCACCAAGCTTCGTCTCATTGGTCAACCCACCAACAGCGGCGATGAATTTCCCGTCTCGGTTGTCATCTCCAGAAAGACTGGACAGGTCTACGTTCTCAACGAAGGCAAAATCAGTGGCGTCAGATACGTTTTCATCTGACCTGCGAAAATAATTGTGTATTAATAACATTCTCTTGTAGCTACTTCGAACAGAATGGAGCTGTCGGCCTTGCCGCCGTCCCTAACCAAATCCGTTTCCTCGGATTGGACTTGACCACCCCCACTGCCGGCCCCGTCAGTAGCGTGTCTCAAATCGCGTTCAGCGAGGACGAGTGCAAACTTCTCGTGGCTGTCAAGGGTGTTCCTGGCGGCGTTGTTGGTTACATTGCCATCTTGGATGTTGACGCCAGGACATATTCCCTTTCTCAAACCTACACAAAGTATCCTGCCCCCATTGGGGGCCTCCTTCCCTGGACTCTTACCAAGAGCCTTGGAAAGAATGCCTTTGTCATTGCCGATGCCGGAGCCGGCTATAATGCTATCGACTTCACGCACAACACCGGTGCCGCATACCCCATTGCCAACCAGCCTGACAGATGCTGGACTGCTTTCTCAAAGAAGACTAGAAACGCCTACATCGTTGTATGTTATTTAGACTCCATGGCGTATGATATATACCTGGCACAAAATCCTTACTAGAATGAGGGCGTGAAGACTGTCACTGAGGTCAACTTCGATTCAAAGAGCGTCGTCGAGTCTTCCATCGTCAAACAATACAAGTTTACCCCAATCTTTTGGATGCTGATATTGCTACCGTTCGTGGAAATGAGTATGCGTATTCCTTATATTACGCATCACAACACTCACAATGAATTCCGATAGCCACTTCTATGTCCTCTCTGTCAGCAGCGGGGCCTTTCAAATCCTTTCTCTCGCAGGAGGTTCAGGAAAAGCTGCCGTCATTCAGGAATATGCCTATGCTACTAACTTGGCCGGCAGGGGAATCCAGACTGATGCGTAAATCCAGATACTTATGGCTGCATCCATCTCACTAACCCGTTATCCTAGACGGTGCTTACAGCCCTTTCGGGTACCGATGGCGGAGTTCGAAATATGCCTAATTTTGGCCAACGTAGAAAAGAATGTGCTGTAACTCTCGATCCGCTGCGAGTTAAGACACATTTTTTTGGGGATATCATATTGTATATATATACTTTAGCTCTAATACATTCGATGCTCTTAATATGTAGTTTGAAAAATTGACTAAAATTGGATGTGCCTTCCAACCGGTTCTCACTTATACTGAGGGCAGCATAGCTTTAAACAAGGTTAGATTTATTCAGTTATGCTCTCATTTGATAAATGCAATGAGAAAGGCTGCTGGAAAGCCCACAACAGGATCTTGAAGCCACGAACCAACATGATAGATCACGTGCTTTATGCGCCTTGCCATACGCTGTTCCCATCCGCTTGTCCCTCGCCCACCCATGCCTCGAGCCACTATCAACCCGGAGGACCGCCAGCACACCTTTGCTACTGAAGAAATCAAGCAAATCGCAGTGTATCAACGATACACACTAAGCTACAAGGTCTCGGACATCGCTCGTAACCTACGGATGTCAGATAGGTCTGTAGAGAGGGTCCTGCAGCTCTGGAGGACTACCGGGGAAGTGATATCTGAAGCATCGGAAAAGAAGCAGACTAGGAAAAGGATAATGACGGAGCAAGAGCAGGAAGTAAGTGCTACCTTTTCCTACATCTCCGTGTTTCTAATACTGACTTTATGTCCGTCCTATCTCTGTAGCATCTGCTGGAGCTTGTCAAATCATGCCCAGATCTTTACCTCGATGAGCTGCAAAAGCGTTTACAGGAGATGTTTGGCCTCTACATAGGCATTTCCACAATTTGGGATACTTTGACGGATTTGGGTCTCACACACAAACGGGTATGTTCCCACCAATCCAGAGTAGAACTATTTACTTAGGCTTTCTTCAGCTTTCCAAAGCGGCTGCAGAATGAAATGAAGAAGCCCACTCACAATACCGCTTTCGAATTGGAGCTGAATCACCAGACAGGCTGGTATTCATTGACGAGAGCCGCATCGATTGCCGTGCTACATATTGACTTTACGGTTGGGCTGAGAAGGGGCGTCGTGCTCGGATTAAAGCGCACTTTGTACGTGGCCCAAGGTGCGTAATTATCTTGTGGATATCAAATCTTCTAACTGACGTTGACACCAGTTATTCAATCCTTCCTGCACTCTGCTCGGAAGGCATAATTCACGCTCATATCAAGGAAGGCTCATATGATGGAGAAGACTTTTTGGCTTATATTCAAGAACTATTACTGAAGATGAATCCATGGCCTCAGTCTTGCAGTGTGCTGGTCATGGATAACTGCGCTATACATCATGTCGAAGAAGTTGCACCCTTATGTGCCGCTCGGTGAGTAAGCTTTTATCATAAAATCATTCATTCTATTTACCATTCTTTAGAGGTATCCGTCTCTATTATTTACCACCCTATTCCCCCGACTACAATCCCATCGAAGAGGCATTTGCATATGTCAAGTCAGTGATCCGCCGCAATGGGGATGAGTTCCGAGATGCCATTGATTCAAAAAATGAAAATGCAGTCTTTTACTATCTCCATCGCATCCTTGCTACTATTACACCGGAAATGGTTGAGGGTTGGATGGGACATTCTGGGTATATTAGTATTATTTATTCTTGATGTAATTAGATTAGAAAAATAATTGTAGATTGTTCATGTACACTGCTTATAATGAATGCATAAATAAAACGCCCAAAGGCATACTATTATCGACCATTTGATCTGCACAAAGTTACGCTACATATAGATATGTCCATCAAAAGTAACTACTAAAACAGTAATCTACTGAAAACAATCAATGTTTGCCATTCTTCTTCTTCTTCTTGGCATCTAAACATTGTAAGATGAAGGCACGTTCTTTGAGAGATAAACCGAGGCTATTAGGATCAGTCTTCATCAGTGAGCTGAGGAACGAGAGGGGAACATCAAGGAATTCTTCTCCAGCAAGCTTTGTTTCCAGTGCAAACATATTCATATACATTGCTTCTGGCCTCTTCGCTATGTCCTGCAACCATGCAGACACAGTGAGTACAGGCGGCACTGAACTGTTGTTATCTTCACTTCCAGATGACGAATGGCGGCGCTTTTTAGCAAGCTCGGGTGATGATGAACTGTCTCCGCTAACTTGCTTGTTGAATAGCTTGATACCGTTGCGATCGAGGATAAAGAAGTTTGGCATTTGGACTTGTGGGTTTTGGCCATATGGGATAGGCGGCGCACTGTCACCACGTCGATCCTTCCGATGGGGAATAGATGGCTCAATCGCCTTGATATCAACACGCCAAGGTTCAAATATTTGATCCCGGGGTGGCTTCGTAAGCGTCACTTCTTGAGGATCACGGTCCTCATTGGCCTGTCAAAGCATAAATCCATGTATGCCACTATAAATACAATAAGAAATACTTACAAGTGCTTCCACCCATGCACGGAACTGCTGATCAGAAACCATTCGGTGCTTATTATATTTATCAATCTTGCAATAATCTTCATGGCTTGTGCATTTCTTGAGCTCACGGTCAAGATCCCGTTCCCACTTGATGTACGTAGTACTGCGCTTTTCAGATGCTCCAATTATAGATCCATCTGTTGCAAATAGATTCTTGATCGGAGCATTTTTGCCTTTTCCGCTGCTGAATGACAAATTCGGATCTGCCTGTTTCTTCTGATGTTGACGTGACATATGAAGACTCTTCAAAAACTAAATACAATGTTATTGAGCATTTTAGAATAGTAAATTTGAATTGAAACTCACGTTTGATGGACTGAGCAATATATCTATTACAATACCACTAGGATCACCGGCCTTCCTGTTTTGCTCAGCAGTGTAGATTGTACCGAAGCGCTGCTTTATTGTGGTCCAATCATTAATGTCATAATTTTGTCCTTTGTCCTTTGTGATTTGACAGACAAGCTCCGGCAGGTTCTCTTCAGGAACATCGGAGCAGCCAATAATGCCAAATATGCGTTCACGTGCCATATCGAGAGTGACCCCTTTGTAGTCCAAATCCAGAAAACGTGAGACTTCACTGCCAGCCTTATTCACGCTTGGGACACGCAAACGAAGGACTAAATTGAAGATTATTATGGCAGATGAAATGGAAGCACTGGTTACACTCACTGTCTGGCGTCTCAAGGACCTTCTCGTTATTTTTCTTCGGAACTGCTTTCTTGGCAGTGGTGCTATTCGCCACACCTCGTCTGCGTTGAGCAATAGGTCCGCTGTCTTCGGCTTCGGAACCAAATGACATGACATCGTTCTTGGCGGCATTCAGTCCAGATTCGGCAGCCATAAGCTCATCCATTATATCCGTCTCTGGGCTTGGCGAACTATGGAATCTGCCAACGATTGGTTCAAAGTCAGAGTCACCCTTCTCGACTGTGAGATTGCCGTCCTCATTGATGTCATTCCTGTCAATGTCGCTAACAACGCCCTGTTCCGACTCGGACTGCTCATTGATAGCGGGAAGTACATCCTTCTGCATAGGCTTCCTCTGTGCAGCCTGTGCCTGGAGAGCACGCTCGGATGGTTTGCGGGAACGTGACCCAGTTTGGATGAGGTTCGGGTCAACAACATCTCGCTTTCGGCGAGTAACGGTCTTCCCAGCTTCTTTTGAAGCTGGTGTGGATTTAAGGACGGATGGGGGTTTCTTTGCAGCCTTAGGCATCGAATAGCAGTGGGAAAGTGCAGGTCAGAATGGATGTGCAAGGATGGAAGCAAGAAAACTTTACCGTGACAGTGTTGTGACCTAAGTCACCTTTGAAAGGCTGCAATTGCAGTCTACTCTGTAATAATAAATCAGAAAAAAATAACCAAAAGCTAGAATGTCTCCTATTGTTCGTTTTTAGTAGAAAACCAGTGGATTAAGTAGTACCCTGAAGCATCTGACTTGAAACAAGGCTGGAGGGTCGGGGCACTTAAGGTCGATTTTTAAAACTCTCTATTAAGCCAATGTCTTATTGTAGGATGATAAATTATATACACTAAATAAACCCCTAGAAAAATCGTGTCTTAACTCGCAACGGATCGGGAGCTACAGCACATTCTTTTCTACGTTGGCCAAAATTAGGCATATTTCGAACTCCGCCATCGGTACCCGAAAGGGCTGTAAACTACCGGGTTCGCCACCTATGTCTTGTAACCATCTTCAGAAACCAGCTCCTGTTTTAGAATAGGCAACTGTAGTTAATACGTAGTCCTATCTACATTTATTTATTTATTACATTTACGCTAAATCAATGGGCAATTCCAGCCCTGTCATCATTATATTAACTGAGATAATATGTGTCTTGCCTCACAACGGCACAGTGGGTACTCTCAATTCCGCCCCCAGAATGGACTCTATATCATCGCTCGATGCTATTCTTTACTTGACACTGTCCTTTGTATAGGATTGTTAAGAAGCAGTGGTCGTCCTCGTTATCGAGAGATAACACCAGATCCGATTATCAATGTTCACGCTGTTGTTGGATCAAGAGTCTTAAATAAATAAAATTCGAAATTCTACAAACAGCGTTAGGTGAGTCGTCCTTAATTGATTGCTATGAAGATGATCGACATCACCTCATTGGAATATTCCCAGTAATATTGTTTTCTATATTATATTTATGGAAGACAAAGAGATGTATCTTCTGACACGCAATGCAGTGAACCCGAATTAGGGAACACTGCTGCACTTTATATAACGTGGCTGTATCAGAACATCAGGAAACCGGGCAAATTCGCTTAGGTAGATGTTCCATAATGAACTATAGCAGATGTCGTTCTCCAAAACTCGCTTCATAATCAGCTATACGAAGTGGTACCCCAATGGAGCCATGGTAGGATGGCCAGAATGTCAACTTAGTTTCGAGCTTACAATGTTGTGGAGGGCGTGAGCCCAATTTGATTTGAGGGCTGCTATGGAAATGTCAAAAAGCTATGGAGCTATGGAGCTACGGAGGCTATACGCCTCTATAGATTTTGCCAGGTTTCCTAATGAAGACCGGCTTGGAGACTTTGGTGGGAAAAACTCCAGTTAGAGGCGATGTCAGACGAGGCAACTCCGCACTTTGTCTCACATGTTCCACTTAACCCACGATAACAATACCCTTTCGCTTCCTTGCAAATGGTTCCGTCGAGAAGAATCTCCAGCAAGAGTCAAGGCTACGAACAGCTTTGTGAATGAGGCTTCACAGGACCCTGGCATCAGTAATGGGCGTTTCGTCTGGAGTGATCCGGGATGACCTCATAGTAAATTTGGACGGCCTAGACAGTGCCAGACAGCCCAGGATCAGTCTGGACGACTTTTTCCACCATCACTGATGCTGCCTGAAAGCTGTGTTTGGAAGGCTTCTGGTAAATGCAAATTTCTGATGGAACCAGGTGCCAAAGCTATTCAGAGAACACATTAACCTTGCTGGTCGTTTCGACACCCCACCCACGGACCACCACAATGTCACTTCGCACCGTCCACAAGTTTATCCCCTGGAAGAAACCATCCACTAAACACGAAGGCAATAGCCTAGGAACAGACTGGATAGGAGACGCAATTGAAGTCGCGAACATCACAATAGCTGCCGGAGATGCTATCCCTGGAGTGGGAGGATTTATGAAAGGCGCTGCAGGGGTCTTCGTTGCTTTACTGGAACCTGTCCAGGTATGTATCTATGATCGATGTTGCAGATTGGCATATCTAATAGACAGTAGCAAATGGGAAAGAATAAGGAAGATTGCAAGAGCCTCATAACAAGCATCGCAAAGATTTTCGATACAGTTAATCAAGAGCTTAGCATGCATCCTCTCCTAGAAAACGAATTAATAGACAGCTATTGTAAAGCATGGTCTGACTTCGAAACGTATGTTTTAAAATATTCCCCTATACTCTTTGGGTAACTTATATCCACCAGTTTCTTGACGGAGACGAAAGAACGATTGGAAGATCTCAATTCCGAAGGAAAGCTTACCAGATATTTCAGTGCAGGGAAGATCCAGAAGATGATTGCGGACTATCAGAACAAGATACAACATTTTCAAATTACTCTTTTAGTGCGCTGTGTTCCTTGTCTCTCAATTATATATCTGACCATCACAAAGCTGGCGAATTCAGTAGCGATGCGGGTTCAAATCACCAATATAATCAACATTTTGAATCGAAGGAGTGAGGAAGACCCGGACTCAGAGGAAGTAAGGATAAATTTGATTCAAGACGCACGTATCTAGCTAATTATCACTCTAGTATTATACAGTGAAGAAAGCGGATATTGAACTCACCCAAAAACTGGCCTCTTCTAATGATTCTGTAGAACATTATTTGGCCAGGGTCTATTGTGGTCAGTGTCAGAGATCTGCAATAGTTCGAAAGTATAAGGGTCGTCATTGGGAGGAGGTACGAAACCAAATTTTCAATTAACATGAATTGAGTCGTCTTAGGACAGTTTATTAGAAAATGACACGAATGCGAGATATGGTATCCAAACTCAGGTAGGAGTATTTATGTAACCATGAGCAGCTAACCTAGCATCCCAATCAGTCATCCCAATGTCAGTCAACTCATCGCTGTGTGCAAATCAAAAAATTTACCAGCCTTAATATTTGAAGGAGGTAATATTGCATTACTTTCATACTTGTTTCTAATGTTAATAATTTCCTCTAGGATTAGTACCAGTTCAGAAGGAGGATGGCCTGCGTTATGTATTGCCGCGCCTATATTACAAGTGCCACACGGTTCGTCCATTTGCTCCGGATATTTACCCAAGCTAATTGAATCTGGCAGAGTAACGAAGTTATCTCGGATTTAGTAAAAGGATATCATTATGTATGCATCTACTTCGCTTGTTATGGATGCATATAGCCTAATCTTCCGACATGTTCAGCTTCGGGACTCATTTGTAAGTACTAAGCATAAAAATGCGCGAAATTTCAGTCACAAATATAATCTCATTAGGTCGCTGCCTGGTATTTAAAGGATACGTTTCCACTCTTCGGAGACCATTCGTCGTACGACTCTGGAGATTATGAAGGCTATGGCCTACTGAGGACATGGGATTATGTCCAATCCTCGCAGATTCAAGTGCGTCCATACTGGTCTGCTGATAACCGCCTGGTCCTTGCGATTGTGAGTCTATCTCACTGTATGGCATGTGTCATAATAAGGGTTTAACCCATGCTCCATAGGAAGAAGCCACTATGTTCCGGACTTGTTTCAAGAGTGTGAATTGGAATTGGTTTGTATCTTCCCTCCAAGAACCTCTTCTTGCAAATTTTGATGATCTGGCATCACTCCACCGCATATCCCGAAAGGAAAAGATCAGATTACTACAAACTTTCCATTGGCTTCTTGAATTCGTCTCTCCAAGGAAATGGCATAGCTGGGACAATGTACCCTTGGGTGGGGTCTTTGTTAATTTTTCCCCTACTACAAAGCCTGCACATCACCCTGACGCTGGATTATTGGGGAACATGAGCTTTGTCCGTGACATCTCACATTGTTTTGCACGCTTCACGGAGGCAAAAGATATCTATCATCCATGGGAAATGGAAAGTGGGATAGAAATTGTAGAGGAATATGCTCCCACGCAATGTATTAATAACGGAAAAACCTATACCCGCATATGGTAAAGTACCGTGTTCCTGTTCTTCCACGAGCCCCCTCACCATCCGGGGTCTTATAGCGTTTCTGAGAATTTTTCAGCGCTCTTGAAAGATTGTGGTGGCGGTTTTTCTTGTTTCGTCGAGAAGGCCGATTTTTATTCGGCCTTCCTTTCACAAATCAACCACATTGTCACACAACTATAGGGATATCGGTGGGCTTACATATATAATTGGTGCACATTTTACCTTTGTGAGTGATCATTGAGTCAGATGGACCTGGATCCTGTTAAGAATAATTACAGGCGATGAGATCAAATGGAGTTTCGACCTACCTTCCAACCTCATCTGGAGGGAAGGCTCACCGGAACTTTTTCTTTTTATGCAAATCCCCACCATTGATAATTCAGGCTACGCACAAGAACCCCATGTTTATTGGTCAACTTCACCCTCTGGAACTAAGCTTTTAACAGTACTCGAAACCTATTCTTTAGGCATCGAACCTCTTAGAGTGATAAAGGAAATGCGTGTAACCGAGTATGCATACAGCGCCCAGCACAATATTTTAAGAACAATATATGAAGCTTGCGGACTAAAGGCCGACTCAGACGAAGTTTCGCAATTGATGGGATATCCCTTGCCTGATCATAAGGAAATTCGTAAGTTAATGATTCTATTAAAAATATAGCTCTAACGATTTTATTCCCACAGATTCAGATCCTGTGATTAAGCGAAGACACTCCTACTCTGAATTTGAAACCACGAAGAGAACAATTTCAAGAGAATTATCGGATCTTGACCTGGATCCCAACATCGTCCGACAAGATTCCTTACCATTTGAGACCGCAGAAATGGCTCCTTTATCCTTAAAATTCTATGACCTACGAACGACGGGACACGAGCTGAAGTATGGCAACCTTGATATTGATCTTATTCACGCGGAAATGCCTAGGTGTTCAAAGGTGGTGGTATTGACCTCAGGTATATGACACGGATACGGACACCAAGGAAAGTGAAGATATTTAAGCCAGGGGATCAGAGATAGCGGAAGGCCGAAGGCGAAGGCGAAAGGAAATCCGATGAGGTCACGGTACATAGATGTTCGACGTACAATATTTATGATATTCCCTAATGTGCACAAAATCCTAATCTCGATGAAAATATCCATAAGAGGCAACAAGCTAAATAGTCGTGATTGCTGCAGCAGTTTTTGGGCGGTTTTCGCTTGGGCCAAAATGCCTCAGTCGGAGGAGCGCAGCCAATAGCAAAATAGCGCACCGGCGTCTGGTGATACGAGCATAGATATAAACCCACGTAGCTGTGTCTTCTTCCTTACGCCTCCATCTTTTCGCCCCAGCCCTCCTCCTTCCCTCCTCATCCACCCCCATCTTTCATCTTCCAGCTCACGTTCCATCTTCTCTACGCATTTCACAAGCTCTTCGCGTCCCACATCCCAACAAGCATCCAATCAGATATCGTGCTCAACTTCCGACGGCCTATACCCTCCTCTGCTTCCTCCACCTCCTCTTCACCTCAAGTCCGATGCATCTGACATCGTGAACGGTGTTACCTCATCGCTCCGAGACAGCCGGACCCCGCGCGCGACGATGCCTGACAAGTCCTCTCATGACCATCCAGACGCCATGTCCCATGCGATATCCCTCCTGCCACGACTTCACCATCGGACTCGAAACTCTCAAAGCCACTCGCTTCAGCACATCGCCCCTTAATTCGTCTGCCCAAAGTCTCAGCTTGGACCTCGAACAGCGCGGTATCCGGGGGCTGCACCATTAATTCCGCGCCGAACGATACCGTGTAAAATTTACCGCGCAATATCCGTGGGAACCCGCCGCGTCTATAAATCATCCTCTACCGCGCTGCTCCGTCTTTAACCCGCCTTTGACTCCCCATTGCACCTCAAAAAAGCCGTTCAACGGTCCCCCCGCCCCCCCCGCCCGCCTTGCCCCTGCAAAAGGCCAATTCCAACCGAAATAACCCCCCAAAACAAGCCTTGAACAAAAAAACCGGCCGTTTTTTTCCTTTTTCCGATCCCGTTGAGACTGTTTTGCTGACCTTGTTTTGTAGGAGCCTCAATTCTGTGGTACGCTGTTACGCTGATTTGTTGGACTTCTCAGGAGGCTGATTCGGCGGTTTCTTAGGTGGTTTCCAGTCGAATGACACCCGCTCTCCCTTCCCGTTGAAAGACGGCTGGGTCTCTATCACCACCAGCCACCCCAAGTCCTACTGTGCGACCCCATTTCTATTTCTCCCTTCTTAAGAACAATCTAACCGCCAAACAATCCAGTCACCGCCGTCATCTCGTTCGAAGACGCCCCCACAACCTTCGCCGAATTCAACAAAACCAATGACGGCACTTCCATCCCCGCGCTCGTCCCCTTCACGAACCTCTTCACCAAGGGCAGCGCCTGCGTCCCCGTCAGCGTCGTCGGCACCGGCCTCGCGGAAGCCAAGAACGGCACCAACGCGACCATCCTCGTGCAGTTCAACGGTGGTGACGGAAACCTCTACCAGGTGCGTTCATATCCTTTCATGGATTTTTGTAATTGGCGCTAACATGACTATTTGCGATTGTCTCAGTGCGCCGACGTCGTCCTCTCCGACACCGCAACCCTCCCCTCCAGCGCCACATGCACGAACTCCACGGGCATCTTCGCCGAGTCCAGCGCGAGTTCCACTTCGACGTCCCCTGCGAGCTCAACCACCAGCACCGCCAAGCCCACCAGCAGCACTTCCGACTCGATGAAGATCGTTGCGCCTGCATTGCTTGCGGGTGCTGCCGGTGTCGTTGGTGCTGTTATCTCCCTTTTCTAAGTTGCCGTAATGTCGACAATTTAATGGGGGGCAATGAAAATTTGGGTTTTATGAAATAAAATGATCTGGGATGTAATTGAAGTCGAATGTAATGATGTGGTGTAAATTATGAATGAATAAAGAATTTGCTTAACTCTTTTTGTGCGGTTGCTTGGTGACGGTGTCAATGGTCGTGTGCTCACGAGGATCGCCGTGCGTGCCAAGTCAGATTTGGCTCATCGCTTCCCTCTTGGCAGACGTTACGCTGAGGTTTATTATATGATATGGCACGGGATAGTCGTGGTCATTGCTCTGAGTGGGATAATCATTTAAGCCATATGCTCAACTTTGTAATTAGGGTCGAGTAGGTATAAACTTATTATCGTCGCTTCCTTTCCCCTAGGTTCTAGTAGATCCGGGAATTCTGATACTCCTAACTGACTTCTGAGAGTTATGAAACCGTCTGTAGTGCAATATTTAATAAGAATCATTGTGCCTTTCTAAGACGCTCAATATCAGGCCTCGTGAGGAAGCTTCGGCGCGATGCGTTGGACAATCGCAAGATAAAGGACCTCGTGGGATGGTGTAACTTTGACGTCAGCAAGGGGTGGTATTATGATGGACTCTCAATTTGACTTCATTAAGAGACTGCCTCAACGAAATTTAAAGTTACAAGTTGGGACGGCGGAGCCGTTGGTTTGCTAATTAAGTATTATAAGAGCAGTTCTCTATATACAACATTTCTAATGTGGCCTGTTTCATTGGTCTCTGATAATAGAATCCGTGTATCATGGCGAGTTCGTACTCGAGATAAGGCTGTGTAGAGCTGCCCATGTGTAAAGACATCAGTTCGCAGATCCAAGACTGTTTTGTCCAGTGTTAGACCTAAACAACTGTGGAAAGTTGTTGCATAAGCCAATCTCAGTGGAAATTGGAGCCGTTGGACTGTCCATTCTACATGTGGTGGACTGAAATCAAAGTGAATCCGTGGTAAGAAGTGCACTTCTCCAAATTCTCCTGTTTGGTTATTGATGACTTGTATTTGGACTGTGCGTGAGTGTAGCTTGTGTATGATTACTCTTGCATTTTTTACTAATCCTCTTTCAATAGACATATTCCGCATTAAAAGACAGATAGCACCTTCTTTTAGACGAAGGTGATGAGGTGGGACACCATTTGCAGTTAATAATGCAAGATAATCTGGTGTAACCTCAGGATGATCTGGAGTGATTTGATCATTTTCCTTCACTATGTCAGCACTGTAATATGAGCCTGATTATTTGTTTTGGATTAGTTAGATCTGAATATTTTAGGGTTTAATAATTGAAGGACTTACGTTCTTCCCCCAGTAGCAACGCAAGTACTTTCAGGTTAAATTCTTCAACATATAGGTTCAGAGGACTTAAAAATGCTCGTTTGAGGGCTTGTATTGGTTGTAGTAGGATATTCTCTGGGAATAGAAATTCTACAGCATCATTGAGGGAGTGTATTTGTGAGAGAAAAGGAATTGTGGTGTATTGGTTTGTTGTATCTTCACCAATTTTGTCCACAAATGTAGTGAATTCCGGATCTGATGCAGAGCGAATGGCTTGATGTAAAGATAATAAGTGAAATTTCAGCCAGCGATATGAAGATTTGATTGATGCTTGTATTGTTGCAGTTGGTCCCTGGCCTTTTACCACTGGGGAAACTTGCCGGAAGTCTCCAATGCCAATGAAAGGCTTTCCACCAAAAGGGATATCATTATTCAGTATTTGGCGACATAAGGTATCCACTGATTCTAAGACAGCCTTATTTGCTAAAGGTAGTTCATCCCAGATGATAACTGCAGCATGCCGAATAAGGTTAGCATGATTTGTGTTTGTTTTGATTTTTGAAATTAAGTTGATGTTATTCTGGAGACATCTTTGAATTGATTATATATATGGAATATTATTGGAGACATACCTCATTAACTGGAATTTTGAACATGGAATGTGCAGTAAAGGAATGCTCATACATTGAGGCAGCTAGAGCTGAAGTTGCCACTATTATTGCTATTTTCCCTTGGCTGCGGATATGAGCTGCTAGTGCATTTATGAGGAATGTTTTGCCTCGGCCAGGTTTTCCTTCAAGGAATACTGGTTGAGCATTGGCCTGATTTTCCTCAGATAGGATTTGTTGGCAAAGGTTATCAAATATTGTTCCTTGTTCATAATTCATTTGTGACCGCAATTCTAAGGCTAAGTTAGAAAGCATGTGAAAGCGACCTCTAAAGAAATTAATTTCATTATTAATTTCTGACCAATGATCTTGAAAGAGTGGTTCTGGTAAGCCAAAATCACTTAATGTTCTGCCAGCTTCTGCTAATAGGTTTGAGAGTGTGCTTAGGCATTGATTAATAGCTATATCTCTTGAGCCTAAATTGCATATAGAGTCTTCAGCTAATTTCTCATAGGATTCTTGCCATAGTGGTTGAGCTGGGTATCCTTCAAGAACAATACGTGAGAAGAGAAAATGAAGTTGTGCTGGAGTTGAGAGTGAAGTAACTGCTTCTTCCATTGCATAACGACCTTCATTAGTGTCTGTAAAGATTCCAAATGCAATTGCTGCTTCATGAAATGAGTTGTAAGTGATCCCATTGATTGTTCATAAGTCTTCATAAGATCTTGCTGGAAGACGTCCAAGGAGAGCTCGTAGATAGAATACTTCTCCAGCTGATAAGGGTATTGTCTGGAGTCATGCAATCATTTCTGTACGTACTCGCTTTGAAATGATATGTTGTACTGAACTTCCTGGAACAGGTAACTCTAGAAACTGGTTTGGACGGAGTTCTTGTCTTCGATATGTCTCATGGACATAAAGTTCAAAATATCGAGTGTATAATAGATCTTCAAATTGTGGATCTCTTGGTCGGCAGAAATATCGAATAAGATTTGAAGCAGTGGATGTATTGCGATTGGGACCCTGATTGAACTGTGCACGGTTTTCATTTGGCAGGTGCACTGGGAGACATGTTACTGCAGGTTCCTTTGATGTGACTTCAAAACCAAAAATTCTCCAAACAGCTTCTGGAGCAGAAATGTAGCGCCCTTTGATATAATCTTGAATCTCATTTTGTAGGGATCGGTCCTCCTCTTGGAGGCGGAAAGATGTGAAGTCCGGGCCTTTGAAGAAGTACTTGTAAAGGTACATGAATACATTGACAGTATAGGTAACATCCCAATAAATATGGCAATCAAACTCGTCAATGAATTCTGGAACATGAGGTGAAATCCATCGTTCTTCTTCTGTGAGGCGCTTGTAGTGGACACGGCCAGTTGATTCATCAACCCATGTTTGGGGGGTGATTGGATGTGGATATCCATAAATACATTTTCCATCTCGGTTGCAACGGCTAGTTTCTCTTGTGAGGTGTTGCTTGTCATGAGTCATCCATTTCACAATTTTCTCTTGTAATTGTGGATTGTTCTCCGGTAGCTGGCAGGTAATTAATTGGTCTATGCATTCAACAGGCAACTCTGGTTCTACCTAAAAAAAAATTTCATTAATTTTTTTTGTATGTAACCTTATAATCTACTACTCACTCGCAGGATCAGATGTGCATGAGGAATGCCACGTAGTTGGAACTCTATGACTTTGATTATATAAATAAGGTTTCCAAAAATTTTTCATAGTCGCTGCATAAATAGCTGAAGACGTATTTTGAAGACTCTTGCAACAATAACTGGAATATCTGCAGCTGTTTGTCCTGGAGCCAAACGGGCTTGTATTTCAGGCCAATTTGGATTGCATGTCATTGTAACAAAGAAGCTAGGTCTGCCTTTTGAGCGTGCAATTGCTAATCCATCTGCAGTATTTTCTGAAGACCATCGTTGTGAGCCCATGAAGCTAGCAGGTAGTTCTGCATTGATTCGGCCTTGTTGTGATGGTTGTGAAGAAAAGATATAAGATAGTTCTTGTTCTTCAATCTGGGAGTACATATCAACTATGTACTCTGAAGCAACATGGCCGAAACGTAAGAAATGATCATCTGTCAGAAGTCTTCCCCGGTACCATTGTCGTTGTGTGAATTTGTGAAGTCTTCCATTGTATTGAATTCCTTCACGTGAGATTGATAAGCCCCATCCTAATGTACCATGTGGGAAAAGTACTGGACATTGCAGTGGTTCATAGTGTCGACTATAAATGGATAGGAAGGATGGCTGCTCATCACTGTTTCGCCATATCACAATACTACGTGGTTGGATATTGTTTGAATTTTTGACATGGATAATAGTAGCAAAATCTCCATTTGATGATGCATCTGTTAATTCTATAGCAGAAGTAGTGTGTTCCTCAATGTTTCGGAAGAGTTGCAAGTGCCGAACATAAGGATTAACATCCTCAAGGTCTGCTCTGACTGCCCTAACCCAGTAAGAGGGCACTCTTTGCTCTTGTCCAGCAGATTCCCGTTCATTTTCATCATATAAAAACCAATGGATTGAGTGATCAGGAGTACTTGTATCCAGCATCCGGTGGTATGTACGTCCTGTCACGACCACAGAAAATACACCTGTTCTGAATTGTTTGAAGTGACCACTTGCTCCAATTGCTGTGAAGGCAAATAGATAGTTTAAGCGGCGAGAATATTTAGAAAGTTTGCTGGCTAAAACTGGTGAGTTATACATAAGCTCATGGATTCATTGTGGTGCTGGTGGTAGTGGTGGAGTGATTCTTTGGCCATTATTACAACAGAAGGTTTTTGGTTCACCTTTGAGTAATATAGCATTGCAATGTTGGCATCTTCTACTCCAGTAGTCAATGGGGTGTGAATTGCGACGTTGTCTTTGATAACTTTGTTTGAAGGCAATTGTAAGGGCAACCCTCGGAGCCGAGCGGACGTCACGCAGAGCTAGCAGAGGGGAAATCCAAAGATATATAAGTAAATGAAATATATACACGCGAA
>KN837082.1:371923-400222 GCA_000827215.1 Sphaerobolus stellatus SS14
GGGAGCCGCTAAAAGGGCACAGTTCTTCGGTCCTGTCTGTTGCATTCTCACCTGATGGCAAGCACATTGCCTCTGGCTCTCATGACAACACAATTCGGATCTGGGATGTGGAGACAGGGGAGAATGTGGGGGAGCCACAAACAGGGCATTTGAGTCTGTGGTCATTCTTTACTGACCAAGCCACCATTCACAAAAATGGGTGGGTCTATGGGACCCATAATGAATTACTACTTTGGGTACCTCCTATTCATCGGCTATGCCTGTATCCATTTTGCCTTCGTTGGTCATCTGCCTTGAAAGTGATTGGATCTTATGAAGCCCACATTGAATTGACTAATACTTTGTGGGGCATGGAATGGACTGGTGTTGCCAAAAATTGACCAAGATTGGGCAGGCTACTCCAAAAGATCCTGTGTGCAGGCAGTAATGAATTATTCCTTTAATATAAATGAATATATATCAATATCTGTTTTCTAAGTTTTCTTCTTCTTTTGACAGCTATTTTGATTCTGTAAGACATGCTTGTCTGAGCATGTTCAAAGATCACTGCACCAAATGGCCAGAAACTTTGTACATAGCTTCTTCTAATGTTATCCTAATGAATCCCAACATAGATGATGTCACTGGAGACATAGTTAATCCAATCATGAGAATATGTTATTCCAAACTCACAATTGGGCTGGCTTCCAAACAACATGTTCAATGCTGTATACTCTCTCTTTTGGTACAAGGGGCATACAGAATGCAATATTTGGTTCCTCACTGTTGGTTGCCCTGACCAACAATAATAAAAATATAATCTAGATTCATTGTTTGTGAGGGGATCTAATTTAGAGGATTTTTTCATTGTTTGTTTATGTTCTCAACTAAGAAGATCATAAGACATATTTTCTACCTTTGTTGCACTTTCCAACAGAAATACCAACACTGTTTGTCATGACCATCTGTTCTGAAATTGTCCAGTGAAACTTGAGGCTAGTGCAAGTTTTGCAAGGACACAAGTGAGGACAAGGCTAGCAAAACTCAAAACTCCAGTAGTGAACAAGTTAAGTCCTAGTTGTACATGCAAGCAAGTCAAAAATCAAGTCAAGCAACAGTCAAGTCTACATTGAGTTCCACAAGCAAGCATGTCAAAACTAGTAAAACTCACACCTAGTCTAAGGTTGACATGTAATCCAGTAAGAAGTCAATTTGATGCGAAACTCAGACTCAACTTGAGTTTCACATCAAAAGCTGACAAAGCCTGACAAAGACTTTTTGATGTGAAACTCAGCTTGACTCTGAGTTTCCCATCAAAGTGTAAAAAAAGCGCAGTAAATGTTAGTTTGTCACAACTTCCAACTACACCAGCAGACCTCCATACTCTAAACATTGGCAGCATCTCCATGTCCACAATCTATATCTGACTTCATAGCATAGACATCAGGAAAGCTGCCAAATTCAGGTGTATTATATGTTGTATTTCTAATATATATATATATATATCATGCTAATATCCTCATTATATATGACTGTTAGGAGAAATTCGCAGCCTACAAAACACCCATCGAACATTGTTAAAGGACATGTGGAACCAAGTTATGTAAGGTGTCTAAATGTTCCATGGGGGGAGACGTAGGATAGCTGGCAAATAATATGGTCATAGGAGACACCTAGAAATACCGTCAGATCACAAATATTATAGTAAATAGAAATGTGTACCTGATGTGAAAGAATAAACATGTCCATGATCCTGTCTCTTGTGTTGCAGCATGTCCTGATAGGTCTTGTTGCAGAACAGACATTGGGCCATGATACGCTATTCACCTTTGACAGCAATGAATTCCAACAGCAGAAGTCAACTTGATGATTCTTCCCATACACAGAAGGGCACAAACAATGAAGGTATTTGGCAGGAGACATTAGAGTCTTTATTTTCTCGAAGATTCACAGGACGAGGCAGCCACAAAGACGGGTTCGTTGATAAGGTTCATCTCACAGGAGTAGCCTGCACTGCGAGGATGTAAATACTTGTGTGTCGAAAGCTAATGAGATCTGTAGAAGTCTACCTGTTTAACTTGTTCTGATATACTCAGTCAGAACAGAGTGAAAATAGTAGGGTGTGAGATGTACCTAGAAGGAGAAATCCAGATGATTCAGCTAAGCAGGATAGGTTAGATGGTTAGATATGACTCCGATTTCCAGCAAAAGGTGGAGACTGAGCAGGTGGATAGCATACAACGTGAATGTGGATGTCATGTGGGAACAGGATGAAGGTAACCCAGCAATTCAGGCACCAATTGAATCTGACCTTGCTGACCCGGCTGAAATGCCAGCAAGTTTTCTACTTCACAATTTTTGGCTGGGACTTATGGACGATACACCTAACTTCTCCTAATTGACCATGTCAATCATGTCATCTATTATTCCATTCTGTTATCTCTAAAACATCATCAGCTGCCTGCTCCCAGCAACTTCAGCGACAAATACAAAAATATACACTTTTCAGACTACTGTTTGAACCGTACACTGATGTTCTAAAGACAAATATTGAATCAAGGCAACAGTAAGAAACAACCCGGACGTTCTGATGAGGAGAACAACTCCGATGGTGGACATCTATTAGAAGGGAAGGGAAGGGAACTGGACCTTTACTTCGCCGAGAAAGATGGGTATTTCGAAACAATACAAGTCCTAAGAGATATTCTGGCTGCAATGGGGATGACCAGATGGAATGAGAATCCTGGGTCGAAGACTAGCACTGTCTTTATCAACGCTATCATTTTCGGACTCCAAGACACATATGCACCTAGTACAAGGATATCCACTCTGCATGCAGCATGGGCTTACAGTGACTATATCCGACATATTTCCGATGGAAGCCTGGGGAGTCAACTTTTCTCAGCTTTACTCAATAGCCTGGGAAGCTCAGTGGAAACTGTCAGCCGCATTGACATTGATGAACCAACCCCAGAGTTTATGGCACACTTGGAGCAAACCAATGCATACCACCTTGGCCTGATTCACATATTATTAATGGCATTTACCACGTTGGAAACACAGATATCAAGCCCGAAAGAGCCGCTTGATAGAAGTGTGGTCATACCTGGCGATAGCAATGAAAGGTAAGGAATGTGATGACGCATAAGTAACCATGATCTAATGACAAACCCAAAGCAATGGTTCAATGCAGCCTCAACAAGAGCATCCACGGTTCACTCTGATGGCAGGTCGTACCACCCATCATCCTCGGAAAAAAGAGGAGCCCATTCCAACAGTATACTCGCTGTTGGATTCACCATATTTGGAAGTTTTACCAAATATTGCTACATACGTCAAGGGATCCAGGATGAATTTGGATGGAAAGCTGATAATGCAGCTCTTGGAGATTATCACCTTGATCAATGATCGGCTCCTCGGAGACAAACTCAGTATGTCTGATCAGAAATTAGCCGCGAAATCTATGCAAATGAAGACAGTCTGGTGTCGAGAATTGGTGATCTCGGAGAAAGCCAAGTTGAAGAACTGTATAGCCGCAATGTTTATTTTGTAGTTCCCTATGTGTTTACCTAGACCTAACCGCTACCTGGTCGAATATTCACGCATTCTATTATCGAACTGAGGCTACTTAATATCCCTGAAGATCATCATTTTGCGACATCTGGGCATTTATTTGTCACTGGACGAGCAACGTTGACAAAGGCGAATTATTCTTTCAATATCCCCTCGGTGACATGGATGAGAATTTCGTCTTTTATGTTTCCAAGGTCATTGATTGGACTGGTGACTTAGAAGATATGGGTGAAGCGGTAGATGCCTTGCCGATGGTTGATGCCACGGCCCTGTTACTCAAGCAGAGCATCGACCGACACCGAAGAGGCAATCACATAGAGTCATCATCCTCGGAACTACCACTCTCGAAAGCAAAGGAGCTCTATTCGTCACTGAGGAAATTGGCAGCGTCGATTGAAAGGCATAGAATGGAAAATATGGAATTAGGCTTAATTCGTCACTCGCTTAAAGGATCAATGTCCAGTTCGGAGACATCAATGATTAGTATACCTAGATGGCTTTTACCAAAAGAATGATTGATGTATGCGTCGTATACTGTTCGGATAGAGGTCGATTAGGCTTTCAATGACACCTCGCGAGATGGCTCAAAGTCGGGTTAGGCAATGACTGCATTTGAATAACCCAGTACGGTTCAGATGGCGAACAGTTCTGTATCGTTCAATTATGTAAACTAATTTTACGGAAGGAGAAATAAATATAGGAGCTAGACATTACAAAGACGGTATATCCACATACGAAAGAGCTAAGTACTGTTATTTGCATCGCCTTCCGTTGTTCAAAAATAGAGATTGGGACGGGACGGGTGCGATGGTGTATAAGGATGCAATACGTTCGAAGATAATGGTATTCCTTCAGATAAGCTGCAAATAGGAAAGTCCAAATAAATGGATATAACCAAAAATAAATAAATAATGAATGTGCATACATGACAACCCAGTTCAACCGATCAGATGTTCGGTTGCCGAATGATTTCCTCCGCCAGTGAAGACTGGCCTATCGAGTTAATGGTAAGGTCCGTGTCATCAGCGATGGCATGACTGCACTCGGGACGTTTAGGCTCGATGGCGATATAGAAGGGAACCCAAAAGATGCGGGATAATGAACGCGCCGTCCTGGACATCCTTAGGTATGATCATAGTCATAGTGTTTGTGCTTGCTCTATCGACACTGAACACATTGGGTCGAGATGCCGTTACACCACAAGGGTAATCTATCAGTTTAATGCGGGTTCGGACTGGAATAAAAGATTAACATAACATAGTACCTTATGATTATAAAGTTCAATCTAGTGTCAATGCAGCCATCGAAGAAGAATGCGCCATTAAGCGTACATTAGGTAGACGCCCGTTGGTAGTACACGACGAGTTGAGGGTCGCGGATTAAGCGACTTCGTGGTCTGAAATCGCACGAAACTGTAGGAGAGAACACATAGCTCCAATGCAGAGTTCGATCACAAGACTGTTTATCGCTGTGAATGCGTAAAGGCCGATCTGATGAAGCGAGGTTCGTGGAGGGACAGCAAGCTTGGCGAGGCACACCGGTCTCCTCGATGATGATGATAAGCATGTCGAGAAGGGTTGAAATGAGGTGACTACGACAAAGTACATAGGCGACTGACGCAAAAGGAATGGTTTGTAGACGAAGCAACCCAGCAGAGTCGTTGCTTGCACCGGTCGGCTTATCTTCAAAGACAGCAGCGGATCAGGCACAAAAGATGGTGGAGATTGAGTAAAGGTTGTAAAAGATCGATGGCTTTGGCACTTGTAGAGTCCTGGAGCCAAAAGAAGGCATGAGTGCAGAGGTATGCCAGATCGCATCGGTCGACCTATCTCGAAGGTTAGCAAAACGAGGTGGGCGGTAACGAGATCATAAGATGCCCGTACTATTATGGTACAATATTCGAAGACGGTCTTTGGTTGATACTTGAAGAGTCATGTCGAATGGCAAGAAATACGTCCGAGGATTAAGCGCCCGAACTGCATGGTGCGCAAAGTAATCGAGCCGATATTCTACGAATGAAGGCGCATTAATAGAGTAGTATAAGATACCTAGTGAGATGTACCTTCAATTAGAGCAAGTGATATTGATATCTAGTCCCTTTGTTACGCAACGGACGTTAAGGAGCGGCTGAGCTAACCGGGTACGAACGATAAGGACTTAGCTTTGAAGTTGAACGGCAAGAGGTTGGGATCTTTCACAATGTTGAACCCTTATACATTCCTTCGTGTAATGAAAGAATATACTGTAGGGGTTGTCGATAATATGACTCGGCGTATGCTGAAAATACGAGGTTAGTGTTGGGTATACTCATCGTTCATGGATACGCACCATGCAGTCATGAACAATGTAGGAAAATGACAATGGTTAATTACCCTGTAAAGTCCATCATACGTTGTCCGATCCATAGCTAATACTCGCGGAATACACGATACGCTGAACGGGAGCCGACAAGATTGAAAACACTGCGTAGACATAGAGAGCGGCGTGAGTAAACTGCATAATAAAACAAAGTACAAATCAGCAGATTGAACAGCATTTGATTATTATGGAGTAGGCAAACCTTAAAATCGCGAAAGAACAATGCTCCCAAAATGACTGATAACGAACGATTCATCTAGCCAAGCAGTGTGGTTGACCGTCAAAGAGCGGTCTTTTCCGGTCCTTCCGCAAAGAAATGCCTTTTAACTGTCAGAACGGAGTAAATCATTGAAATGTGTAGAAAAGAGGAGGAGGGCAAGGAAGTTACTACTAAGTACGCGCGAACTTCGACTCGGCTAATCGTGGGAGGAATGACTCAGTCACGATAGTCACGCTTACGCCACTGTAGTGTTCCTTTTGCTCGACATCATCCCGACCTCAGCGAAACACATTGCAAGCGTTTAAAGAAAACACAATTATTAATTCTGAGCACATTCCCTGTGTCTTTGAAAATGCTCTACTTCATATTTATTTTCCTCCGCATCCAATCCACATCTCCGCACCTAGAGAAAACTCTATTAAAAAATACACAGCACGTATCACTAAAAATTGTTATACTAGACAGATTGTGCAGGAGCCAGGGCGCGCCTGTGTGGCTATTTCCCGATGTGTCGCCATGGCCCCAAATGCGGCGACGAGATTATGTGGAGCCACAGGAGGAGGGAGAAGTCGATGGGTATGCAGTTCGCCATCAGCTGCGACCCTGACTTCCCTCTGCCTGGGTCCGGAGGACCTACGCGGGGCTTCCACGGCCGCTGCGCAGCTTTCTGTGACAGAGTGACCCGGCCTCCATGGCGGGATTGTCTTTCAGCTCAGCTTATCAATATTTGTGTGTGTATCCTAAGTTAGAGAGTTAAAATAGATTTTATTAAGGAAACCTTGGTTTTGCTCACACTGGTAAATAGTCCTGTAACGACGAAAGTTCTTTAACCTTTCCAAATTCCCCCCAAAAGAATAATCTGAAGCTCATCACATTCTTTAATCTTAACGTCAATGCCTAGTGTATTCTCAACAGCTCGTTTCATTCCACATGACTCCGTTATACCCATCCTTGCTTCTGCTCTCAATACTGTTGATCAGTGTCGTCTTCAGAACATTGTGCACACGGCTTCCCTCCTCGGCACAATCCTTGGAACCTGCTTGGACAGTGCAAAAGAGTCTCCTAAGCTTGTTATATTTGTGCCGTAAGTTTCCTCCCTATATATACGCATATATGCTGACTAACTTAAACTAGGCCTCACACCGTCAGTCCGGAGGAGCTGTCCATCACTTGCGCTGGCAAGGGAATCTACCTCCCATTTTGCTTGTGCATTCTCAATCCCTACCTCAACACTGACAAAATGGTTTGTCGTTCTGTCATCAGGTTTATCACTCTGGGAAGTGGCAGACAAGTGTATGCTCTTGTCTGTGCACGCAGCGGTCATTATGTTGCCTGTCATTACACTTGTATGTTCTCTTGCCTCTTGATTCCTTATCTCTACTAATTGCCTCTCAGCTCTTTTGATTAAGGAAGAGGCTGAGGCTCATGGTTTCATCGGCTATGGGCTGGCCTACCTGCCTGCTTTTCCTGCTGAGCAAGCCCCTCATGTGAATGTCAGAGCTCTTGTAGGCCCTATCCGCAGACGTAACAATAGTGAGTTAATTTATTCTTTAATCTTTAACTTATAATCTAACTATTAACTATAAGATCATTCGGCTCCTGCTCCTTATCCTCCTTTACGTCTTCAAGGTCCTGGGCCTGAAGGTGCAGATGGTATGTACGCACTGCTAGTCTTTCAACTCTTATAAGCCAATAATCTTTAAAGATATGTGGCAACTTGTCTCCAATATGATGAGGACTTGGCTCTCTCCTTATGGTGTACCACTTACTTCCATTATGTCAGTTGTTGACCACAACTATATGTGTAATGACTGCAACCATTGCTTTGGGAGTGCCACTTACCTTGCAGAGCATGCCCAATGGTGTGGACAGCTTCGACAAGCACTGTCAGGGGACGCCTCCAGATTTCCGCCCGGAACCTTTCCGTCCAGAATTATACCTCGCGTCAAGCACCCTCTGGAAGCGATTCCGCGCGGGATTCACCCTCAACACATTCGTCGACTCCTGTGGCCGGAGAGCGGGAGGTTTGGTTGGAGACAGTGGTCGTCTGGTGGAGAGTATATGCGCATGTAGTCATAGCGTATGAGTGAAGGGTTGTTTAGCGCCGGTCGGCGATCGGGATCGTTCCGTTGTTTCTCCGTTCGCTTCCGTTTCCTTTGTTTCCTTTTCATTGGTTCGTTTCCCCCTTCCTTATTGTTTCCGAGTTCATCAGATCATTGTTCATTCTCCTTTCGGGTTTACGCTCCGATTCCGGGCGGTATATAGTGGGCTCACTCTGGCAGAGGCAATCCAAGTCTTTCTCTTTGGATTTCCCCTCTGCTAGGTGAGATTCCCTCCGTGTGTATATATTTCATTTACTTATATAACTTTGGATTTCCCCTCTGCTAGCTCTGCGTGACGTCCGCTCGGCTTCGAGGGTTGCCCTTACAAGCACATGGAGAAGACAAGTGTGTGGGGGGCAGTGGCTGTGGAGGGGGCAGTGGCCGTGGGGGGGGGCAGAGGCCGTAGCCATCCTGCCAATAGGGATATCATTGTCATTGAAGATAACAACTAGTTATTAGGCTTTGCATCTTAAGCTTACATTTACTCCGATCCATCTTTCTCTTCCATTATGTCACTTCTTATCATTTCATGTCCCTTTCCTTTTCTCATTTCTTTACTTTCCTCAGCATCACCTGCACAATCCTTTCTATCGCCATGGACTTTCTCTTCACCTTGCATATAGATTATTCTGAAATCACTTAGCTACTCTACAGGACACTCCTTACTGTACTCCCCAATGAACTTAATGTTTATCTTATTCAACACCTGCAGACCTTAACTTACATTCAACCTTTATCATGAGTGGCTCCCATCTCTGAGTGCACCATCCTCACTTAGCATCAAACAAGTCAAAGCCCAAGAGATGTTATCAACAAAGGGACATGCATGAGAACATGCACAATCCTCTCTGATTCTAACACCTCCTGACAAAACAAAAACCAGAATATATTGAAAGAGTTCTAACTAATCTTAAGGTACTCTAACTAATTAATAATGACAACATCACCAAACATCTTTAATGCACAAGCAACAGTAAATTGATCTGAGAAACATGTAATAACAAGTCTTTGACCAGTGCTCTCACCAGCAAAATGAGCAAGGTAACGAGCTTGAAACGCAATTACCATACCTGGGTAAGTCTTGATCTTCTTACCCAACTGGGGGAAGCAAGCTCACCCCCAGTCCATCCAGGACCAACAGTGAGGACAAATGCGTAAATACCAGGGTGATCCAGCCAGTCAAGATGGGGGATTTGACTTCCACCTTCCTTGATAGCAAGGGTGAAGAACAAACCACCCATGTCAATGGCTGGATGTTCCTTGATCGCCTTATGGATGTGCTTGAAAGTATAGATGTATTCATAAGCCCTAGAGAAATATTAGATAGATAATTACTGAAATTCAACGCTACTCACCTCCTTTGCCTTTCAAGTACAGTAGGATCGTGCTTAGCTAGGAGTGTCTTGAGACGAGGAACTACTTCAGCCCCAACAATGTGCATCAGCTCATCAAGAGCTTTCTCGCCAGCAGGAGTCTGCAAAAGAGTCTCCCGAAGAACATAAGAGAACTGCTTGTAGTGTCCCCATATGCCTGTATGAAGCTGTGGCTCTGTAGAACGGTTGGCATTAGACTTTACCATCTGAATACCAGCTGTCTTCAAAGCAAGCCAAGTGCTCCATAACACTTTACACACAGAGGCAGGGATGAGAGAGGCAAAGCACATGATAAGGTAGAGCGGACAGCCAACAAGATGCGGAAGGTTGGGATTTGGGGAGACAAAGAGATTGCAGTTATCAGGGTAGGGGGCAAGAGTTTTTCCCAGTGTCTTGACAAACTCACGGACTTTGGCTTGAGAGCGTGGGCGTTTGGCAAACTGATTATGCTCTTGGTCAGCATGGATATGTTCTACAAAAAGAATCAGATACGTAGTCCAAATGGAAGATAAGTAACAACTTACTAGCTTCATCAAGAATCTTACTGAAACCATGCTTGACAAGGTTGATTGCTGATTGAAGGGCCGCAGCCTCCTGCTTCAACGGAGAGTGATGCAAGTTCTTGTGCTTTGAGCTAGAGGTCTCGCCAGTCGGTTCAGAATGCATACTGAAAGCAGCAGGTGGGCTGACAGTGAAGTCACCATGGTTATCTGGAATAGGTGAGTATATGCACTTAAAACGCAAACAATGACATACTAGGATGCGCCGCAAGTTTGGCCAACTCTTGCTCTAAGATGTGTTTAAGTCTCCTAACTTCCTTTTTAGCTTCTTGGTGAGCAGACAAACGGTGCGGTGTCTTCTGGCGAGAGTGAGCAACAACAATAGCAGGCAAGGACCTCCACATTGGGTCAGGGTTATGACATGGTGGAGATGCAGAGTGCGAATGGCCAGGTGGCGAACAGATAGGGTGTGTGAGGCAAATTGAAGGCAGGGAGGGTTTAGGAGGGGGAGGAGCATGATCCCGGGTGCTGGTTGGAGGGTCTATCGGCAATATAAGGTTAGCATTTGCCCTACTAAATGAGAATAAGCACTCACCAGAATGTTCTGAACCCAAATCACAACCAAAGTCCTTCAACAACGCCTTTGGATTGTTCATAAGGTCGTCCTCAAACTTGTCCAAGCTGCAGCCGGGGCAGGTCTTGTAGATGCGGTTTATACCATCATCTTCACAAAGGGAATGACCAAGAGCGAAGTGGTCATAGAGGGGGTAGTCCTTGCCATCATCAACAACCAAGACATGGTCTGCACGATAGTATGAACGGAAGGCACCAAACGTCTTACAATAATACTCACCGAAGACAGCGTTCAAATCCTCCGGCTCCTCCTGAATGTCAAAATTAACATCAATATCGACGGAGCCTTTGAGTGGCCGGCTATTCTCTTCTAGACCTTCACAAGACGCGGCAGCTGCAAACATGGAGTCAATTATGAGAATCAATGCATCTCAGAGGTACGCACCTTCTTGAACGTTATACATGACAAGTGGGTAGCAACCAACTTAGATACAATAAGCCTAAGAAGAAATGTTTGTGAAGGGATGAATGAACAAACATATAAAAGAACGAACGTAAGCAATGAGCAGGAGGGTGGGAGGCAGCAAAACGAACGTACAGATGGATGAAGGAACGCGAGGCAGGGAGGCAAAGAGCGGGGATTTCAGGGAAGAGATGAACGAACGGAAGAGCTGAGCAGGAGGGTGGGAATAGCGAGCGAGTGAGCGTGCAGGCGTACGGACGGACAGACAGACGGACGGATGGACGGACAGACGGACAGACGGACAGATGGACGTGGGGTGGCGTTGGGTAGGAGGTGGGACTGTTGGGTGTATGTACGGGCGTACAGACAGACAGATGCACGAACGCGAGGCGAACTTGAGCACGGAGGAGCATACGGACGGAGGAGGGATGCGGGGCAAAGCTGGACAGGAGGGTGAGTAGTGAGCGAGCGAGCAGACGTAAGGACGGATGCGACGCACGGATGGCACCATGTGATTATTCCATCCCTGCAATCTCCTCCTTAACACGGACTTGGATGGCCAAGTCCGTGCTAAGGAGGACGGAATAATCGCGTCGACACGCTGTCACGAGATCGTCACGAGATAAGCCAAGATAGTCCTTATCTCGTGATGATCACGTGACAGCACATCATTGTCTCCTTCCGTTGCCTCTTCCTCCTCCCTGGTACTGAGCTGCTTCTCTGCATGCAAAGGTAAACTCATTTTCGAATAAGTTTGAATGTCACTTACCTTTATCCTTATCTCTAGGTGTTTGAAAACGCGTCCACTGCCGTTGACGGGCCGGCATGCCAAGTACCCGCCAAGAGGTGCTTAGCACCCTGGAGCCACATGTTTCGCCCTAGGAACGTTCTAAACCATAAGAAAACCGTTTATTACTCCCTCCTTCTTACCTGCATTACCTTTCAGACCGGGTGGACAGCACAGCGCTGCCGTGGGAAGCCGTAGCATCCCTAGGTGCCGCCATGGGCCACAGACGTCCTGGAAGCCCAGTTGAGGCTCTGTTAACATTCTGAGCGGTATGTATTGCGTTTATATCCCTTTTAATCGAACTGAACGTAGCCTTTGCAATTTTATTGCAGTTGGTATGCTCCGGTATGCCAAGTGCCGTAAGGGGGCTACTGGGTTGCTTAGGGTCTCAGCCCGAATGGCGGTGGCAATGTGTCACAGCATTAAACGTACGTTATCATTTTTGTTTCGATTTCACATGAGTTTTCTAATCGTTTGCATGTCACGCTCTCCTCACCCGCTCTTATCCTCTCCCTTCTTCCTCCATCTGCTCTTGCTACATCGGACACCTTTTCCTGAATGGACACCACTCACCGTTACCGCTCTACTCACATCGCAAACTGTCCTCCCCTTCCTACGTTTGGCAAACCTTTGTTGCGTCACAATCTCCCACTCCCGCCCTTTCGCCTCTCACTGTTTCACTCCTATTCTTGTCATTTTGTGGCATCGCTCTCACCTTTTTTCGCTGTTTTGTCTCACTCTCACTATATCCCTGTCACTCTCATCATTTTGCTGCCTCTCTCGCCATTTCATTGCCACTCTCACCGTTACGCCGCCACTCTCGCCTCTCTCTCCATCCCCCTGCCCCTCACACCTTTGTCTCTATCTCGCTGCCACTCTTACGCCACTTTCACATGGCTGTGTTGCTGCCACTCTGGCCGTTTTACCTCTCACTTTCACCGTTTGACCTTTCTGTCACACCGTTTGGCCTCCTCACCGTTTCTCTCCCACTCTCCCCACTTAATTCCCGCTCTCACCGTTTGGCCTCCCACTCTCATGGTTCATCCTCACAACCCACCAACATCACTACTCCCGTGTGCATGTTTCGTGCGTTGGCTGGTGGAGTTGGTGGGTTGTTCAAGAACCCCCTGCTTTCAGAAGTGGTGCACTAGGAGTTTGGTGCCACTTTTGAAGGGGGAGGCTCGAGAGGCAGAGTGAGATGGCTGGCACCTGTGATTCGACATGTATTTAGACCTTAGATACATAAATAAATGAACATGAAGTGGAATGTCTTAACAAAAGTGATCATCTGCAAGTAAATGAGAGAAGCATATGTACATTAAATGATACATTGTGAATATAGAATTTGAATCAGCATGATAACAATGTGAACAGAGAGATGTTCAGGTTAGTTAAGTTGTTGTCAGAGTTGAATCTGAACAAGAAGCATACCGCAGGTGAACAGAGAGATGTTCAACATGTTGAAGAGGATTGAACTCTCCCTTTCACCAGGATCGTAGCAGGATTACAACCAATGATACCAGCTCTCAGTGGTTTTGCTGGTATCCTCCCAGAACCACTGAGGATCTTGGTGTAGCTGCAAGCTTGATTGACTGTCCTGTGGCTGAGTAGTAGGAGGGGGGCTAACCTGCCTGAGTGTGGGTGGAGGAGTGAGGAACAGTTGGTGAATATGAAGTAGAAGCAGAGGCTAGAGGGAATGGAGCTTGTGAGGTGGTAATGAGTGGGATTTGGCCAGAGCCTCTTTGGTGCAGATCTTCTGCAGACTTCAAGGCTTTGGCATAAGCTGCTTCTGCACATGTCAGTGATGCTTGAAGGGCCACCCTTGCAGTAGTACTTCCACCACTCTGAGCTGCATGGGGAGGGTCTGTCTCATCAAGACGTCTTTTTGCAGCAGCAACATTTTGCGAGGCATTAAAAAGAGTACCATTACCTTTCTGGATTCTAATGTCATCTTTTTGTTGGGTTTTGATGCAAAGATGCTCTTTAGAAGGTAAGTTAGTAACTGGCAAAGACAGGAGGTAAGGCTAACATACGCTCTCTTTTTACATTGTGAAGTGCCCTTTCTTGGTCCAGACCAGTTTTATAGGAAACTCTAATACCAAGCTCCTCATGGTTCTGTAGATATTGTATTGGATTAAAGAGAGGGCAAGGAGTATGATAGACTACATACTGACATGGCCTTTAATTTCAACAGGTCAAACTGTTCTGATTTAATAAGAGCACTCAAAGCAGTACAGAACTTTCCTTCCCGATTAATATCTGCATGAAGTGTCTCAATTAAATTGGTAGGACTGGCGGTCCCCTGCTTGCCAGATAGGCAGAGGTATGAAACTAAGCTGCCAGCATAAGGCAGGAAACGGAAATTTGGAGACGATTTTATTCTGAACCCAGTCTGGCACTTAGTGAGTAAATATGAAGAATTATTATTCATTTAAGATACGCACCAATAGCAGCTTTTCCTCCTTCTTGTTGAATGGCTGCAATGGTACCATCCCAATCTGCATGTTGTATGCATGCCAGACTGTACATTAACTGTTGCACATGCTCAGGAAACTTGTTTCCTTCCCGAACTTTTCTTTTCATATGGTTAACACATAATCGTAAAAATTGCTGGAGGTGCTCATATTCTGTAAGATCCCCCAAGACCTTATGTGGCTGATGAAGATCACGTTTGAGACGTAATTCTGGAGACTGTGCAAGCTCTTGGAGATATAATCCGAGACCTAGCAAGGTGAAGGGAAAAGCATAAGATATGGCTCAAACAGAGTAGTATATACTTACTCACCTTGTGCTTGACCTAAGTGCTGGTCCATCAAGAATGAAAAAATTCCGACTGGATTCTGTAAAGTCTCTGAATGTAAATGGCGCCATTGAAGTCCTTGACCAGTATCTTGCTTAACAATCTGGTGGATTTTCCGAAAGACTAGGAAATGAGAGAGTTCAGAAATATTTGACAATAGCACACACCTGCAAAGGAGATCATAAATCAAATAGAAAAGAAAAAAAAGAATACAAATGGAAAACAGACTGTAACTTACTGACTTGTGTCTCAGAATCCCATCCACCCAGTTCAAATTCCATATAATTAGTAAGTCTTGAGAAAGCAATGTCACTCTGAAGATAGTTGTTTCTGAGTAGTCAGTGACTACTTTCAGGAAACATGCATATAATCAGGCGTATGCATTCTTCAACTATATCTTCCCCAAGATAAGATCCATCAACCTTGGAGAAGGTCCCAATGAAGCATACATAGTGATCTTCAAATGACTTCTTTTTATCTTGTAACACCTTATAATGCCTGACACCTATAAGACAATAAAATGGCTATTCCATTCATACAAACTGTTTACATACCATTCCAATCTGTACCCTCCGGATAAATATCAGACTTGATTTGGTTCACATAGACACGTAGATGGTCCTTATTTGCCAAGGAGGGATGAATATCAATTAGTGTCGGATTTTCCATGTCAGGGCACAGCTCCCTTATACGTGTGTAGACAGCGGGATGCTGCATCATTCTTCGAGGGGTTACATCAGCTATGTCAAGGTCCATATGCCTGACCATATCCAAAACTTGCTCTTTAATTATAGGAGGTGTCTTGGACAGGATAGGTATAGGATGTTCGTGTGGCCCAACACATACCACAAGAATATAAGGACAGACAGAAATGAAGTCTTCTGTTGGGATGTATAGAAGAAGATGTGAGTTGCAAAAGGTGCGTTCTAATTGAAGTGTTGTTAAGCTTCCCTCTTCATCCCGATGATCTGCAGCTAATAGGTATATTAGTTAGATTATAATACAAGCAAAATAATATAAGAGATACTTACGACAATAAAGCTGCTGAGAGGAACTATTCTCAACTGTCATACAAGGTGCTAAAGGACCAAAACCATAGTCTGAGGCTGCCTCATCAATAGTTTGCATTTCATCCTCATCGTTAGAGAAATAGGCCTCAATGTAAGCTCCACTGAGCTGCCCATTAGACACTTCATAGTCTATGAAATGCTTTTTGCTGCTTAAAGTATTATAGTGTTGGCAACTGAAGAAAATATAGATTAGAATTAATAGAAGATTTAAGCTTAAAGACCAACCATATGAAAGGAGTTCTGTCCTTGTCATGGAGATATAGAAGTCTGTCATGGCACTGGTTCTAATTCTGGTCCACAGCAAGCCTCAAGTTGGACTTGCATTCTTGCCTCCCACTCTTCTTCTTCAGCTGCAGACAGTAAAGTCTCTTCTTGTAAAGGAAAACCACAGCCACGGAGGTGTAAAACATTTAGATAGGCAAAGGTTCTTTGCAAAATAGTATGTGTAGGGCCTCCGGACATTGAACATACTATTGCATCCCATCTAAGCCATTCTGTTAATAATTCCCTTGTTGCCTTGGTATGTGAGGCGTTCTTAATAACCACTGAAACAAGAGGACAAATCTTTGACTCTTGACCTAAGTCCAACTTAGATGACTCCAATACAATAAAATAAGAGAAATAACGTACAAGTCGAATTAATCTTAACACAGTCAACCTTCTCCCCATTGGAATCTTGGAAAAGGTTGATCTTTGCAGGATTTCCCTTCTTTGTTTGTCCTTTGGGTGGTCCTTGAGAATATACGATGCTGCCTACTGGCGAGTTCATGTCTCCTTCCCAATGGAAGAGGTGGCCAATATAGGTTTTATCATCAGGACTAGTTTCCGGATATTCAAGGTATGAGCCTTTAGGATATTTGTAAAGCTTTGATAGTAAAATGCGCTGAGTGATCTTGACGTTGTATTCAACTTCGGGTTCTGGTAGAATACTAGAAATATTGGCTGGAGGCAAAGAATTTGAAGTACGTTCCAATGGATTAATATTTCTGTTGTCTGGCCTGCTAACTGAAGTCCTAAGATTTCTAAGATTATGCAGAATTTCTGCAAGCTGTCCGCTAACTGTATTTGAGGCTAGGATCGGTCCATTGTCATTGTCAAGCAATGACCGTAACTCTTCCAATTGGGGACGAACGTCCACATTTGGCAAGAACCTCGGCATTTCTTCATCTTCATCCATTATGCACTTAAGTGATAAAAGGTAATTTAGAAGTTAAAAGAAATCTAAGTACAAGATATTGCTATTCAACCAGGTCTTTACTATTTCCCACCCATCGTCACCGGCATCAAGTGCTTGGATACAGGTGTTCATACGGGATTATGATCCCACTGTATCTGCACCATGTTGAAACGGCGGGCGTGACAGGAAGTCCGGAAGCTGTTCTCGCTCCGAGCTGCTCCTCGCATCACCGCTCAACACATGCCCGATCTCGGCTAAAACTCCATACCCATCGACATATGACTCGGCTTCTCCGGCGAAACCTGCGATCGGAAAGTATAAAGTGCGATTAGGGGCAAATGCGGCAAACTGATCAGATCATCTTCGGAGTTCTGCCCTTCCCACGGTTTGGTATGATTCTCTTAATGGGAAAAATCTGGCGCAGATGTCCGGAGATGATCAGTTTGCCGACTTCGTTTGTCTATGGTGAATACAGTCTAATTCAAGTGGCTAGCAATACCCTGATCTACTTAAGAAGCGTACACCAGACGGCTGACATGCACGCGTGATAGCGGAATCGACTTCACCTCAGGCCGCTGGTCACTGTAGCACCTCTTCCTCAGCTTGCAACAGCAACTATGGAGGTCCCTCAGCGTCAGCAACTCGCCCTTGCGAGCACTGTCATACTCCTTAGCTTTATCGTCTATGCATTCTCTCGCAGAAACTTGCGCGGTAAGCTCCCTCCTGGTCCTCCGGGTTTACCTTTGCTAGGAAACATTTGGCAAGTACCAGGAGAAGTAAGTGTCATCCAGATACATAGGTTGCTTGACTGATGATAACCTCATGAAAGCATCTGGCGACTTACTTCCGGCAATTGATTCAGGAATACGGGGGCCTCGTCTCATTGAATTTGGCTGGTTATGCAAGTGCTTCCGCATAAGCTCTCTGTGTTCTTGTGTTAACGTCATGAAACCAGCCCGTCATTTTGATAGGAGAAATCGAAATTGCAAAGGAAATTCTCGACAGACGATCTTCCATATACTCATCTCGTCCTGTCGTACCATATCTGGTATATCTGATAAACTCTCTTCCCTCACGTAACTTCTCTCATAATCTGTTCGGATGGGTAGCGTCGCCATATTGACCCCAGACAGGCAAATTGGGCATTATACGAGGAATGTGAAACCCATTTCATTGGGAGAAAACTGACTGCTGGCCTTATGTCCACTGTGCGATCAGGTCAATCAGACCCTTTGCAACAGTTTGAGGCCTTGCTTACTATCACAAACCTACTGGATGGAGGAAAGAGGTGGTTTTATCAAATGGATAGGTCAGTGTCTTCCTTCCACTTCGTCTGCAAAAGAGAGTGACGTGTATTAATTTATCACTTATGGTCTGAAACTCAGAGTGTCCGCAAGTATGTCCATGGCTGCAGCATTCGGCATCCATTGCCCAACAGAAAATGAGCCTGTTCTCCGGGAGATGGTAGATGTAAGGCGGGCGTTGAAAGAAAGACGATTCGTCATTCACGTATTCCCAGTGCCTAGCAGAATTTGTCGATTTGCTTACGCCCTCAGCCAGTATAATCAATGTGTTGCCAGTCCTAGATAAGGTCCCTGGTCCAAAGCCATGGCAGACCCGTGCAAAGGCCTACCGGGAACGGGAAGCCAATCTTTACGAAAGGCTCATTGCTGAGGCGATATCCTCTGGTTTAAACACGTATGTAAGTATCTTCCATGCTTGAACGATCTGACCACCGAGCAACTATAGATGGACATCTGCTTTTACACAGCCAGATGGTCCCCATGGTGACCAGCGGCATCTTATTCATCAATTGATGGGGGTAAGCAGTAGTTAATCCCCAGATTGGCGACCCCTACAACTCCTGACGTCGATCTACAGGCAGCAATTGAAACTGTATATTTTTACTCCTCTAAGTCCGTGCACGATACTGATGTCAGAGAGCAGATTACAATTTCTTTGAAAGTATTTGTTCTTGGCTGTCTTCTCTATCCTGATTGGATTTCGAAGGCTCAAAGCGAGATTGATGCTATTGTAGGGTCGGATCGTATGCCTACCTTTAAGGACCGACCACTACTTCCATACGTGACAGCAATTGTTCAAGGTTGGTTTATTCCATCTTTATCGTCAAAGAATGTTAAATGCATTCTTAATGCACAGAAACTCTTCGATGGCGACCTGCAGGTACGCCTCCCACTCTTAGTGTTTTCGTTTCTTTAATTGACAACGCATGGAGCTCGTTTTGGCATGCCTCATCAGTCAATTGTGGATGACATCGTAGAGTATCAAGGTCAGCAGTAAGTATTTTATTCCAAAGGGAAGTGTCGTCTTTTTTGTTCCATGGTGAGTCAAGGTTGTAGCTTGAGTTCATGTGTGGGGCAAGAGAAATGTCTAAGATCACTTCCCTATGACCGCAGGGCCATCGAACACGACCAGAGGCGATACAAGGATCCCGACAGCTTCCAACCTAACCGTTTCCTCGACGACAAAGGCCAACTCAAGCCCTATTATGAGACAAGTGTCTTCGGATTCGGCAAACGATGTAGGTCTCTTCAGATTTAATTCAAATTCGTGGTTTGGATAAACTTAAAACAAGCTGATATAAATGTTATAAAGCTTGCTTGGGCATTCCTTTTGCTGAACGTGCTCTGTGGATCAACATCGCCATGATGCTATGGACCTTCAATATCCGCAAATCAGAGGAGCTGGATCCTAAAACAGGTTCGAAAGTCCAATATGATGCTAGTGATGCTGCCTTCCAAGGAACGGTACGTCTTGTATATTTAATAGCGAGTTCATAATATATTTTAATGATTTTGTTGCAGTTGGCAAACCCGCCGCTCGAGTTTCCGGCTGTGTTTGAGCCCCGATCAGAGAAGCATGCGGAAGTGGCACGATCTGAATGGCAGGCGTGCGAGAAGGATCTCAGTGTCTTATTGCCCCAAAGTAGAGACTAATAGGGACAGTCCGACAAGATAACTTCCCCTCCTATAATCCTCTCCCAATTCTGATCCCCCAAGCTCTCGTGTCGAAATGCAGTGATCAATACACGACCCTTTCCTCGAGTAATCATGTGCCGTTGAGTATTGTTGTGGGTGGCAGGCGAGCTACTTAGATGCGTGTGTATGAGGCATAATTCACTGCTGCGGTGAAGTTTTCTCTTGAGCCAATGATACACGCACTCTTCTTCATGTTATATATCAGTGCAGGTAGCGCTGTGGCTTTCTGCACAGACTCTATTATTTACAGTCGTCCCTTTACAGCTTCCCGGACCACTGGCTGCAGAGCAGATGTTTGACTTTCCGGTTCGATTGTGAATGTCTTTTGCCATAGTGGCTTTAGGTCTTCAGGAAGCTGCCATGTTAACTCCTCATTTGGAAGCCACAGGCATATAAGATGATGACTGATAAATTGTCAGATATTGTAACGTCTAGCTCAGCTTACGAGGCGCTTACGTTTGTTTTCCTTTATCTTTGAATCCATCCCAAACGTGAAAAATGCTCAGGTTATTGATGTACTGAATATCGCCTTTCTTGAAGCTTAATCCAAGCGAGAATTGCTCCGCTAGAAAATGAAAAGCATCAAGGGCCTCGGCCTGAGCCTCAGTGACAGGAGGGATATCCGAAGAACATGGAAGTCCGAGAAATCCGGTAAAGTACCATCGTGCATATTGAATAATAATCTTCTGGTCAAGACAATATAAGAAGGGCCGTGGTGTGTATGGAGGTCAGCTCCAAATCTATTGAATGATTCAAATCAGAAGATCATATTAGAAATATTATCCATACTTGTCCACAGCCCAGGGCTCGGCCAAGGTTTTGACGAGATCGGGTCGTTTCTCGGCAAGTTCATTGTAAACCCTCCAGCTGCTTGAAATTCTTGACGTACCTCTCTCCTTTGCGGTTCCTAAGGCAAACAGAGAGACAATATCAGACCCTTGGTCTGTGTGGAATACCTGCTTGTCTGTAGTATATGCCAGACCGCCAATCGCCCCCTTCGGTTGACTTGCAGTCAGATCCTTAATATGAGAGAGAACGCCTCCATTCTTATCTTGAGGGTCTCGAGTAGGCGCAACGTAGGATGAGATGCCAGCATAGATGAGAACTATATCCGATCTTGAGTAATAGTCAACGGGTAAAGTCCTTAATACGAAGTGTCCTCCTTGGTAGGGTCTCAGCCTGCCCATCAATGCACTTAGTGCTATCAAAACCACATTTAAAAATCAATGGGACTCACAGAACATCTAAAAAAGCCGTAAAGCAAACAGACCAGTTTTCTATTTTTAGGTTCGATTTTCGATTCGAAGATAACATTCAGATGCATCGTCCCGCTTCGTAGCGTTACTGAATAGTGGTCTATGTTGGCTGAATGCACTAAGGCGATTCCTTGGTAGGACTTGTGGACTTGGTGCTACTTGGTACGGTCCTTTTCAGAAGGGATGAAAGTCTTGGCCGGAGCATTTGTGCACAAGCATCTTGGAATGCTTCTAAGGACACCCAATTATCATGGCGGATTTGGGAACCATTGATGGTTTAGCGTCGAAATATGAGGTCAATGTCCGGGCATAATATCTTGACGAAATGATATGTTCCTTTCAGTAGAGCATGGAACCCTCACAGAATGACACGTAAAACTACTCGCGAAGAGCCATCCAATTACTACGGAAGACTTTCCAACGCCCAGTACTATTCATTGATTCGCCTTATGCGAGGATGTCCCGGTCGTCGTCAAACTAGGATTGCCCTTGAGCGATCAATTCGTATAAAAAGGGCTGTTGGAGGACGATTTACCCTCATCCCCTCCAGTAATCTACCTCACAGTTCTACTAATTCTCTATCTTAAATCATGAAATTCGCCACCATTGCTGCTGCCCTCCCCGCCCTCGCTGCGGCTCACATGGTTCCTAGAGTCGCGCAGCCTACCGTTGGTGCTGCGTACTGTGAGTCCTTGTCGAATCATTACTAGCTTAATTGTTTAGTACTCACACAATATTATAGTCCTTACCAACGAGCAGTCTGGTAATTTCCTTGTCAGCAACGTAATCGGTGCGGACGGCAAATTGTCGCATGGCGAAGTTAACCGAATCGGGGGTGCCGATCAGTATAAAACCTTCCTTTCATATCCCGCATCTGACTTTCCTTCTATTAAGGTGCACATGGTATTTTCTGCTGGCGCAGTCACTGTACGGTAACAAGGTGTACACAGTCAACGTAAGAGCCAAAGCAAACCTGTAAAAAATCTGCATCTGACGTCCTTATAGCCTGGATCCAACTCCGTCGACGCCTTTGAGATCGATGCTACTAACCCCACCAAGCTTCGTCTCATTGGTCAGCCCACCAACAGCGGCGGTGAATTCCCCGTCTCGGTTGCCATCTCCAGGAAGACTGGACAGGTCTGTGTTCTCAACGAAGGCAAAGTCAACGGTGTCAGGTACGTTTTCATCTGACCTGCGAAAATAATTGTGTATTAATAATATTCTCTTGTAGCTGCTTCAAACAGAACGGAGCTGCCGGTCTTGCCGCCGTCCCTAACCAAATCCGTTTCCTCGGATTGAACTTGACCACCTCCACTGCCGGCCCCGTCGGTAGCGTGTCTCAAATCGCGTTCAGCGAGGACGAGTCCAAGCTTCCCGTAGCTGTCAAGGGTGTTCCTGGCGGCGTTGTTGGCTACATTGCCATCTTGGATGTTGGCGCCAGGACCGGTTCCCTTTCTCAAACCTACACCAAGTATCCTATCCCCACTGGCGGTCTTCTTCTCTGGACTGTTACCAAGATTCCTGGAAATAATGCGTTTGTCACTACCGATGCTGGAGTCGGCTATAACGTTATCAACTTCACGCACAACACCGGTGCAGCATACCCCATTGCCAACCAGACCGACAGTTGCTGGACTGCTTTCTTAAGGAAGACCGGAAATGCATACATTGTTGTATGTTATTTCAACTTTATGGCGTATGGTATGGAACTGACAAAATATTTAGTAGGATGAGGGTGTGAAGACCGTCACCGAGATCAACTTCGATCCCAAGAACGTCTTTAAGTCTTCCATCGTCAAGTAATACAAGTTCACCGACAATCTTTTGGATGCTAATATTACCACCGTTCGCGGAATTGAGTATGTTCATTCCCTTTATTACTCATTCCGATACTTACCTCTATGTCCTCTCTGTCAGTAGCGGCTCCATCGAAGTTCTTTCCCTCGCTGGAGGTTCAGGCAAAGCTGCCGTCATTTAGGAATATGCTTAAGCTGCCATTTTAGCTGGTAGGGGAATCTAGACTGGTGCGTAAATTCAGATGCTTATGGCTGCATCCATTTCGCTAACCTGTTGTCTTAGACGGTGCTCAAACTGCCGGTTTCGCTACCTATGTCTTGTAATCATCTTCAGAAATCAGCTCCTGTTTTAGAATAGTCGGTAGTAATTAATATGCAGTCCTATCTGCATTTATTTATTGATCCCTTTGCCCTAATCAACGGGCAGTTCCAGCCCTGTCATCATTATCATTAACTGAGATAATATATGCGCGTCTTGCCTCAAAACGGTACAGTGGATACTCAATTCCGCCCCCAGAATGTACTCTATATCATCGCTCGATGCTATTCTTTACTTGACACTGTCCTTTGTATAGGATTGTTGAGAAGCAGTGGTCTTCCTCGTTATCGAGAGATAACGCCAGATCCGATTATCAATGCTCATGCTGTTGTTGGATCAAGAGTCTTAAATAAAAAATTCGAAATTCTGCAAACAGCGTTAGGTCAGTCGTCCTTAATTGATTACTATGAGGATGGTCGACATCACCTCATTGGAATATTCCCAGTAATATTGTTTTCTATATTATATTTATGGAAGGCAAAAAGATGTATCTTCCGACACGCAAATGAACCCGAATTAGGGAACACTGCAGCGCTTTATATAACGTGGCTATATCAGAAGACCGGCTTCGAGGCTTTGGTGGGAAAAACACCAGTTAGAGGCGATGTCAGACGAGGCAACTCCGCACTTTGTCTCACATGTTCCACTTAACCCACGACAACAACACCCTTTCGCTTCCATGGAAATGGTTCCGTCGAGAAAAATCCTCAGCAAGAGTCAAGGCTACGAACGGCTTTGTGAATGAGGCTTCACTGCAGGACCCTGCCTGAAAGCTGTGTTTGGAAGGCTTCTGGAAAGTGCAAAGTTCTAATGGAACCAGGTGCCAAAGCTATTCAGAGAACACATATTAACCTCGCTGGTCGTCTTGACAACTCACCCACGGACCACCACCATGTCACTTCGCACCGTCCGCAAGTTTATCCCCTGGAGGAAACCATCCACAAAAGACGAAGGCAATAGCCTAGGAACAGACTGGATAGGAGACGCAATTAAAGTCGCGAACATCACCATAGCTGCCGGAGATGCTATCCCTGGAGTGGGAGGATTTATGAAAGGCGCTGCAGGGGTCTTCGTTGCTTTACTGGAACCTGTTCAGGTATGTATCCATGATCGATGTTGCATATTGGCATATCTAATAGATAGTAGCAAATGGGGAAGAATAAGGAGAATTGCAAGAGCCTCATAACAAGCATCGCAAAGATTTTCGAGACAGTTAATCAAGAGCTTAGCATGCTTCCTCTCCTAGAAAACGAATCAATAGACAGCTATTGTAAAGCATGGTCCGACTTCGAAACGTATGTTTTAAAATATTCCCCTATACTCTTTGGGTAACTTATATCCACCAGTTTCTTGACGGAGACGAAAGAACGATTGGAAGATCTCAATTCCGAAGGAAAGCTTACCAGATATTTCGGTGCAGGGAAGATCCAGAAGATGATTGCGGACTATCAGAACAAGATACAACAATTTCAAATTACTCTTTTAGTGCGCTGTGTTCCTTGTCTTTCAATTATATATCTGACCATCACAAAGCTGGCGAATTCAGTAGCGATGCGAGTTCAAATCACCAATATAACCAACATTTTGAATCGAACAAGTGAGGACGACCCGGACTCAGAGGAAGTAAGGATTGATTTGATTTGAGACGCACCTATTTAGCTAATTATCACCCTAGTATTATACAGTGAAGAAAGCGGATATTGAACTCACGCAAAAACTGGCCTCTTCTAATGATTCTGTAGAACATTATTTGGCCAGGGTTTATTGCGGTGTGAGTCAGAGATCTGCAATAGTTCGAAAGTATAAGGGTCGTCATTGGGAGGAGGTACGAAACCAAATTTTCAATTATCATGAATTGAGTCGTCATAGGACAATTTATTAGAAAATAACACGAATGCGAGATATAGTATCCAAACTCAGGTAGGATTATTTGTGTAACCATGAGCAGCTAACCTTGCATTCCAATCAGTCATCCCAATGTCAGTCAACTCATCGCTGTGTGCAAATCAAAAAATTTACCAGCCTTAATATTTGAAGGAGGTAACATTGCATTACTTTCGTACCTGTTTCTAATGTTAATAATTTCCCCTAGGATTAGTACCACTTCAGGAGGGTTACTCAGAGTATGTGTCAAACACGACCGACATAGCATTCCTATATCACAAGTGCCACACGGTTCGTCCATTTGCCCCGGATATTTACCCAAGCTAATTGAATCTGGCAGAGTAACGAAGTTATCTCGGAATTAGTGAAAGGATATCGTTATGTATGCATCCACTTCGCTTGTTATGGATGGATATAGCCTAATCTTCTGACATGTTCAGCTTCGGGGCTCATTTGTAAGTACTGAGCATACAAATGTACGATATTTCAGTCACAGATATAATCTCATTAGGCCGCCGCCCGGTATTTAGAGGGTACGATTCCACTCTTCGGAGACAACGGGCCGTCCGACTCTGGAGATTATGAAGGCCTGTGCCTAATGAGGACATGGGATTTTTACAAATCCTCGCAGATTCAAGTGCGTCCATACTGGTCTGCTGATAACCGCCTGGTCCTTGCGATTGTGAGTTTGTCTCACTGTATGATGTGTGTCATAATAAGGGTTTAACCTATGCTCGATAGGAAGAAGCCACTATGTTCCAGGCTTGTTTCAAGAGTGGGAATTGGTATGTATATTCCCTACAAGAACCTCTTCTTGCAAATTTTGATGATCTGGCATCACTCCACCGTACATCCCGAAAGGAAAAGATCAGATTGCTACAAGCTTTCCATTCGCTTCTTGAATTCGTCTCTCCAAGGAAATGGCATATCTGGGACAATGTACCCTTGGGCGGGGTCTTTGTTAATGTTTCCCTTACTACAAGGCCTGCAAATTACTCCTACGCCGGATTATTGGGGGACATGAGCTTTGTCCATGCCACCTCACATTGGTTTGCACGCTTCACGGAGGCGAATAATATCTATTATTCATGGAAAATGGAAAGTGGGATAGAAATTGTAGAGGAATATGCTCCCACGCAATGTATTAATAACGGAAAATCTTATACCCGCATATGGTAAAGTACCGTGTTCCTGTTCTTCCACGAGCCCCCTCACCATCCGGCGTCTCATAGCATTTCTGGGAATTTTGCAACGCTCTTGGAAGATTTTGGTGGTGGTTTTTGTTGTTTCGTCGAGAAGGCCGATCTTTATTCGGCCTTCCTTTCACAAATTAACCACATTGTCACACAACTACAGGGATATCGATGGGCTTACATATATAATTGGTGCACATTTTACCTTTGTGAGTGATCATTGAGTCAGATGAACCTGGATCCCGTTAAGAATAATTACAGGCGATAAGATCAAATGGAGGTTCGACCTACCTTCCAACCTCATCCAGAGGGAAGGCTCACCGGAACTTTTTCTTTTTATGCAAACCCCCGCCATTGATAATTCAGGCTACGCACAAGAGCCCCATGTTTATTGGTCAACATCACCCTCTGGAACTAAGCCTTTAACAGTACTCGAAACCTATTCTTTAGGCATCGAACCTCTTAGAGTGACAAAGGAAACGCGTATAACCGCGTATGCATACAGCGCCCAGCAGGATATTTTAAGGACAGTATATGAAGCTTGCGGACTAAAGGCCGACTCAGACGAGGTTTCACAATTGATGGGATATCCCTTGCTTGATCATAAGGATTTTCGTAAGTCAATGATTCTATTAAAAATATAGTTTTAACGATTTTATTCCCACAATTCAGGTCCTGTGATTAAACGAAGACACTCCTACTCTGGATTTAGAACCACGAAGAGAACAATTTCAAGAAAATTACGGAATCTTGACCTGGATCCCAACATCGTTGGACGAGATTCCCTACGATTTGAGACCGCAGAAATGGTTCCTTTATCCTTAAAACCCTATGACCTACGAACGACGGGACACGAGTTGGAGTATGGCGACCTTGATATTGGTCTTATTCACGCGGAAATGCTTAGGTGTTCAAGGTGGTGGAATCGACCTCGGGTATATGACAACGACACGGACTCGAGGAAAGTGAAGATATTTAAGCCAGGGGATCGGAGATAGCGGAAGGCGGAAGGCGAAGGCGAAAGGAAATTCGATGAGGCCACGGTACATAGATGTTCGACGTACAATATTTATGATATTCCCTAATGTGCACAAAATCCTAATCTCGATGAAAATATCCATAAGAGGCAACAAGCTAAATAGTCGTGATTGCTGCAGCAGTTTTTGGGCGGTTTTCGCTTAGGCCAAAATGCCTCAGTCGGAGGAGCGCAGCCAATAGCAAAATAGCGCACCGGCGTCTGGTGATACGAGCATAGATATAAACCCACGTAGCTGTGTCTTCTTCCTTACGCCTCCATCTTTTCGCCCCAGCCCTCCTCCTTCCCTCCTCATCCACCCCCATCTTTCATCTTCCAGCTCACGTTCCATCTTCTCTACGCATTTCACAAGCTCTTCGCGTCCCACATCCCAACAAGCATCCAATCAGATATCGTGCTCAACTTCCGACGGCCTATACCCTCCTCTGCTTCCTCCACCTCCTCTTCACCTCAAGTCCGATGCATCCGACATCGTGAACGGTGTTACCTCATCGCTCCGAGACAGCCGGACCCCGCGCGCGACGATGCCTGACAAGTCCTCTCATGACCATCCAGACGCCATGTCCCATGCGATATCCCTCCTGCCACGACTTCACCATCGGACTCGAAACTCTCAAAGCCACTCGCTTCAGCACATCGCCCCTTAATTCGTCTGCCCAAAGTCTCAGCTTGGACCTCGAACAGCGCGGTATCCGGGGGCTGCACCATTAATTCCGCGCCGAACGATACCGTGTAAAATTTACCGCGCAATATCCGTGGGAACCCGCCGCGTCTATAAATCATCCTCTACCGCGCTGCTCCGTCTTTAACCCGCCTTTGACTCCCCATTGCACCTCAAAAA